>OMNZ01031965.1:19844-30777 GCA_900303255.1 Lesueurigobius sanzi
AGCAGACCCCCCCCCCCCCCCTCCTCCTCCTCCAGGCAACCTCCAGCCAGCGCCCGCGGACACTCACCAAACATGGTCATTATGTGCGCTAACGGGCTCGCAAATCACAAAAGTCAGCGCGACAAAAGCTACACTGCAAAAACAAATCTACCAATAAGGTAAATGTTGTTAAATGATCAATTTTACCTTTATCTTTATGCAGTGAGTAAAATTATCTGCTAATGAAATAAGTATTTAGCACTTAGAATAGGGAAAAATGTATTGCACCTAAAATTAGAATACATTAAATTTAAAAATTCTGTTATACTGTACAACAATTTTATTCTATTGGCAGATTTGTTTTGTAATATTCCTAAATCTAGACATTTGAAATCATTAGGATATAATTTTTGCTGTGTAAATATTAACCATGTGTTTTTAAAAATAATTTTTATTCAAAATATAAATCATATTTTGAGCAGTTTCTACTAATTTACTGTAGATGTCATAGGTAACATGCGCATGCTCAAAACTATCATCTCCCACAGACTCAAAACTTGTGGACTATTTTTAAAACTTAAGAGGGATTTTCCAATATTTTCTTCCTCGCCTGATTTATTGTAGCCTGGTCTGACCATGCCCTCGTACTCATTTCATACACAGGGTCTGGATCTTCCCAATTGAGCTCCATTAATCAGGTGGGAGGGGTCAACTCCTTTTCAAGTTTGAAACGATTGGATCTGATTTTACCCAATCTCTAGCCTGACCTTAGCCATCCGTATCATCCGAAGAAATTCAACCGATGTCTCGCAGCCACTGAGATCAGACCCAGACGTAACATGTAGGGAAAATGATAATTGACCAGAGTTTACGGATGGCTAAGGCCAGGCTAGATTTATTGAGTTGGACCCCCAAAAATAAGGCAAATGTGATTTATTATTATGATTTTTATTTTTTTTTACAGATTTATTCACTAATAAATATTTTATTTGAAAAACTACACAGACCCAAAATCCAGTCAAATCTTTGTAACCTTTTTATCAGCATAACAAAAACGCTACATTTAAATCTGGCTCTATCCATTATTTAGATTTTGTTGCTGAAAATATAGTCAATTTTGGCTTTTTTTTTTTAAACATAAAATGGCAAAATGGAAAACTTTTTAATTTATTATATCTCATTTGTGTCAGGATGTACAGAAAAAGTTTCAAAATGCCATCACTTTATACAGTGCATTTTAAGATCACAGTTAGTAATGGAAAAAGACTCCTCTCTCACCTCCTGTAGTGTTAAACTCCAATCCCAAAGCTCCAAATATGCTCTGAACGGCCTCCTGCATCAGGCACATGCAAAAACTGACAGTCCACACTTAATTTTCATGGTTTTAGTTGAGTTGTTTATAAGTAGTAGCAGTTATAATCCACCCTCCGATAGCCATCACTGAAGATACAAAAAGTAAAGACGGCTCCCGCAGAAGACACCGAAGATCCTCTCTACAAATGACCACTCACTCTGTGACCCTTCAAAGCACAGATATCTTACCCTTTTTTCCCACAAAATGTTTAATTTGTTCCTTTATTTTTTAATTTTATTAACAGCTGAATTAAACTATCTATAAACTTATTCATAAACTAAAGGTTTAATCATTTAATTTATGTATTTCTTTATACCTTAAAACACAATTCAATGACTCAAATTAAATAATGTAATAATGTTGAAGTTGTTAAGGAACAACTTTTAGGGCACAACATGAACAGCTCTTATAACATTCTGCTCCTTTAGAGCACATTATATATTATATATATATATATATATAGCCATCTATATATATATATTATATATTATATTTATTATTATTATGTACAAGAGGATGAATATTAAATATTGTATTGTATTGGATTGCATTATGGACATTTCTAAAGTGGTGCGTCTAACTTATGTCCCGGTGAACCTACATGGAGATGAAAAAGCCTAGGCGTACACCTGCAGTATCTCGCCATCAACTAATTCACATCTTAAACATCTTGTGCTAAGGTTGCCCCATTTCCCCTCAACTCTTCGCGTTTTTCTCCTTTCTCCTCCCTTTCTGGCTTTCGAATACAGCTGCAAACACTAAACAAGCCCAGCTACAGAGAGAGACAAATTAGCTCTGAGTTCACATACGCAGACACGATACAACATTGGAATATTAATGGCAGCGCGCTTTTAAAAAAAGAAAGAAAAAAAAGGGAAGGGAAGCGGTGTCTGTCGCGGCTGCTAATGTATTGAAAGGACTATGGCGCGGCATTGAATTTAGGGTCAATTAAAATGAAATGAGCGGCGAGGAGAGAGAAGAGAGGGGGCTTTAGCGGTGATCTAGTGTCCAGGATGTCGGGATGTTGTCATAGAAAACAGCGGCTCTATATATGTTGATTAAATAAGATGGATGCGCAGTGATTAATGTGTGTATGTGGTTCGCAAACCGAGAGCGTGAGGACCAGTTGATCTTCTTCCACAAAGAGAAGGTTTTTAATCTTATGGCTAAATTGAATACACAGATTTTAATCATTTTAATTAGAGTTACTTGCATTTATCCTTTTTCTTGCAACTTTTGCACATGAAAAGGGAGAAACTGTGGGCATTTTTATTTTATTATTTTCAAGTTTTGGGAAAGTTTGCTCTCCTAACATGCAACTTAACTTGGAAACAAATAAATTACCTAATCTTTCCAATAAAGTATGTAATTATTGCACTTTTTCAACATTTTTTCCATAGACCTACATGGGAAATTACAACTTCACTAAGCATTTCTCAAAATGTATTTCTCTCACATTGTCACATCTCCACTTTAGTAGCTCTTTCTGTCTTGGAATTAATATTTTTCAGAGGGATTTTAATTCCTAGGCTGAATGATTGAGTTTTGAAACCCGAAAAACAAGGTGACATTTGAACTATTACAGATTCCTTTACTAATAACGAGCTTATTCAAAAACTAAACAGAACATCCAAAATCCCTTCTGAACAAATCTTTGTAACTAATACATCAACAAAATAAAACCATACATTTAAACCTGACTATCCATTATTTTTTATGTTTTGCCGCAAAAAAGGTAGGCAATTTTTACATGTAAACTGTCTAGTTTTTATATGAAAATATAATGACGGAAAACTTGCAATGCCGTTTTTCTCATGTTTACTGTATGTCAGCAATATACAGAAAAAGTATCAAATTAATATCACTCAATTATTTTGTTTCCATATTCACCTGCAGTATGTTGTTGCACTATTAATTAGATACAGTAATAAATCTCAATATTTGGCAATTTTCAAAATTACTCAATTTAGAGAAAAGAAGCTTTAAAGTTTTGTAACGTCTGCTAATGCGCATGTATATCTTTGTGTCTTTCCGCTTCATCCAGAAAGAAAATGACCATACACTTGTGGCCAAAAGTTTACATACATATAGGGTATGTAAACTTATGCATTTCATAGAATATACTATAAATGATGATACAAAAACCTTTATTGCGCTCATGGTTAGTGGTTTCGTGAAGCTATTGTCAAAAAACCTGTTTATTTACGCTTTTCAACTAGAAACTAGTCAAATGTCCCTGATCAAAAGTTTGCATACTGTGCATATTGAAACAAACGTCAATTTTTTTTTCGAGAGTCCAATTTTGTCAGAGAGTCCTGTATTTCAGCTGAAGTGAGTTCCTGAACAATGTTCCTGGCAGTTGTTGAAGGTCATGTAAACGTTAGATCAGGGACATTTGAGTAGTTTCTGTTTCATTATGATTTCAAAAGAGTAAACTCAGTTCTTTGACAATAAATGGCTTCGCACAACCACTGAACATGAGTGGAAAAAAAGATTTTTGTGTTATCATTCATATTCTATGAAAAATGGCCAAAAAAGATTAAAAGGGTATGTAAACATATGAGCACAACTGTTTATGAATTACAGTGTCTTGTTGGCCGCATTACATGGGTCACATGGACCGAACATGTCAATATTTGTGAATGGATTCAGCCATCCATTTTCTTGTGCTTTATCCGGGGTTGCGAAGGCAACAGTCTGAGCAGAGATGCCCAGACTTCCCCATCCACGCACACCTCCTCCAGCTCTTCCTGGGGGATCCCAAGGTGTTCCCAGCTTAAAGACATCGTCTTTCCAGTGTGTCCTGGGTCTTCCCCGGGGCCTCCTCCCAGTGGGACGTGCCTGGAACACCTCTCGAGGGAAGTGACCAGGAGGCAACAGATGCCTGAGCCACCTCAGCTGGCTCCTTTCGACGTATAGGAGTAGCGGCTCTGTTCCGAGCTCCTCCCGGGTGACTGAGCTCCTCACCCTATCTCTAAGGGTGCACCCAGCCACCCTGCGGAGGAAACTCATTTCGGCTGCTTGTAACCGTGATTTTGTCCTTTCGGTCATGACCCAAATCTCATGATCATAGGTGAGAGTAGGAACGTAGATCGACCGGTAAATCGAGAGTTTTGTCTTTCGACTCCGCTCCTCCTTCACCACAACAGTCCGATACAACGACCGCATCACTGCAGAAGCTGCACCGATCCGTCTGTCAATGTCATGCACCATCCGTCCCTCACTCGTGAACAAGACCCAGAGATGTTCCACGTCCCCACAGCCAGATGCTGTGTGCGTGGACCAGGCCGTCGGGGCATATCGTGTGTTCCCTTTAAACATTATTTTGTGTGATATACTGTCATATAAAGTGTCTCAAATTAGAACACCTCCAACACCATTTTAATATCAATCACAAGAGCAAAATACCATGTTATTCCAAGCCCCCTACTTTCTATTACAAGCTGAATTTACATATTTATTCCGGCGTGCAACGACCTTGAGACGACCTTTCCCTCATCAAACCTGTTGCTGGGGCGGATCACCCTGGAAGACTTATTTCTCGTGTGAACCGGAGTCACCTATAGCTGTCTGCGCGCCCGCCACGCTGCTCACTCCGCGATAAAGGAGCCATTTTGGGAAGTAAACATTCCTTGTGTAGGTGCGCCTTGAGCCTTGATTCATCCGGCCTATTTCTGACACCAGCGAAAGGAGGGGGAATGAGATTATTAAACATCAAAGTGTAAAAACGCGCCGCGCTCCGTCTGCTTCTTGGGAGGGAAGGGGAGGAAAAAAACAGAAAAAGAGAGAGGACCTATTTTTGGGATCGCTGTGATGATGGGGAGACTTGCAGACTCCTTTTTTTTGGGGCGTAATCCGCAGACAAAAAAGGGAGAGAGCGGAGAGGGCTTGACACGAGAGGCGACAGGTTCAAAGTGTTCAAAGCGACGATAACAAAAAAACAAAAGCTGCAGACAAATATATCGCTTTTCGAAGCACGTTTCAAGTCGTGTTGCTTCAGCCAAACTTTCCTAAAAACACTGCAGCCACGCCGCATGTTGCCTAGGGATGTCAAGATTATCCAGGTAGGTAGATTAACCGTTTTTTACAACCCACGATAAACCGCCTTCATGTCTCATGAGCCGCAGAGTGTGTATTTTTGTGCCGAATGCAGCGCACTGAAGAAACAGCGTCCATGTGTTTAATCCACCAAAAACAAGTCAACGACTGGTTAACTATTAGTTAATAAAAACAAACCGTTGGAGGATTGAAGGAGTCGTCCGATTCAAAAGTTTCAGTCTGTAAAAATCCCATAGACTTTTTCAAACTAATTTACTGTACAAAAGAAATTCTGGTCTCCTCTGTTTACACTGGAGATTGGTCTGGAGACGCTGCCACAGGAGTAGCTATGATGAGGCGGGACTAAGGCGGGCATACCAGCCAATCAGAACACACGTTCGCTCAGTGAGACGCTCTGATTAGCCAGGTAAATTTTCAACAGCCTTTCTGCACGTCTACGGCTCATCGCCACACCCACCTTCTTTCGAACAGAAAGAGTGTTGGGGGACAGAAATTCAAGAGAAAAACAAAAATACAAGGCACTCCTACCACAACATTAATTCTCTATTTACATTTTCTAAAAAAATCTGTATTTGCAAATTTGTAAATTGCAGGTTTCTGCCACGCGAAATTCTGCAGGAATTCTGCAGGCGAAATTCTGCAAGCAAAACTTTCATCTCGAAACCAATAAGTGTCCAAATCTTGACCATGAGGAGTGTAATTATTGCACTTATTTAACATAGTGGCGACAACAGCTCTTACACTTTAGTAGCTCCTACGAACACCAAACTGTACAGTGTTGTACTTAACAATATTCTGAAGGTTTGGTCAGAGGGATTTTTCAAAATGTATTTCCTAGCCTGATTTATTAATTTATTTACTAATAACTAGTATATTCAAGTTAAAAACATATCCAAGATCCCCTCTGAAGGAATCTTTATTACTAATGTACCAATAAAATAAAACCATGAATTTAATCCTGGCTCTAGCCATTATATAGATTTTGTTGTGCCTTATTTTTATGAAAACATAAAATGAGGGAAATACATTTTCTTCTCATATGCATCTCAATAATATACAGCACACGTTTCAAATTGATGGTCAATTTTATTTTTGCCCCTATTCACCTGCAGTGTCTCGCCTTATATTACTGTATGTAATAAATGATGTACTGATGATACATGAACAAAATGGCCAAATGACTTTTTGCAGTGTGCAGTGCATCTCCCAAAATGGCTCAGGCCTGAATCCCAAACACACAAGCGCTTTGGTCTCTGCCTCTAAAACTCCGACACGCTTCCATTTCACTAATTTCTGTCGTGTCAAACCAGTTCCAAACCATTGTATCTCTGCATCCTCCCTCCCTCCATCCTTCTCTCCCTCTCTCTCTCCCTCCCTCCCTCCCTCTCTCTCCTGTACCATACGGGCTGACTTGTAAATAGCCCCGGCCGCGCTCTCATCTCGCTGCCTTTCCTTTCAAATATTTATCCGCGCGGCGCTGAGCTAAATCGCCTCTGACACCGAGACTGTTATTTAAGGTCGCAGACGGGCGGCTCGCTAAAGGGAGGAGAGAGAGGGAGAGAGAGAGTGAGAGAGGGGGGGGGGGGTGAGCGAAACGAAACATGCATCCTTCCTCACCGACGAGCAGACACAAAATGGGATCTATTTCCCCGTGTTGGTGTTCTGACGGGCTGAATAGCTGCATGGCCTCTGCTTCGGTAAACGCGCTCCGAGCTCGTTTGCAGATGACCCGAGTTAATGTCGTCGAGGCGGAAAAATACATGGGAAATACTGTGAATACAAAGGCAGCGAGTGGCGAGTGAAGAGGAGTATACAGGCCCACACTATAGATATGGACGTAAACATGAGGTGCATTCAGGAGGAAGCTTTTGCTCTATAGTACTGATATCAAAATGTCTGTACATTTTTACCATTATATAGTGTGAAATAGCTGCAGGACTCTAGTGATGGCATTCATGCCGCTTTACTGAGAGAGAGCCTGAGAGAGCTTAGGATCCGTTCATTTCAAAGAGCCGTTCAAAAGGCTGGCTCATTTTTACATACAGTTGTGCTCAAAAGTTTACATACCATTTTAATCTTTTGGCCATTTTTCATAGAATATTAATGATAACACAAAAATCTTTCTTTCCACTCATGGTTAGTGGTTGTGTGAAGCCATTTATTGCCAAAGAACTGAGTTTCCTCTTTTGAAGTCATAATGAAACAGAAACTGATCTAAATTCTGTTCAGGAGCAAAGAAAAACTCACTTCAGCTGAAATACAGGACTCTCTGACAAAATTGATGTTTGTTTCAAGATGCACAATATTATGTAAACTTTTGATCAGGGACAGCGTAAACAGTTTTTTTTTTTTTTTTTTTAATGCCTTCACGCAACCACTAGCCATGAGTGAAATAAAGGTTTTTGTGTTATCATCCATAGTCATATTCGGCACGGTAGCGCAGTGATCTAGAAGGTCCCGGGTTTGATCCCTGGCCAGCACGGGTCCTTTCTGTGTGGAGGCAGAAATTCTTCAGTCTTCATCTGTCCTCTGTAGTTGAAGTGTAGGACATTTTCGATCATTGTCTGCCCTGGGTTCGAAGTCGTTGACACCCCCTTAGAAATTAGACTTAGAACTTAGCCCGGGGCAGACAATGGGGAGCTAATGAGCCATTTAAAGTACCCTTTTAGCACCAAGAGAGGAGGGACTTAGAGGTTAACTCCTCCTACTGGTTCACCCTTAATAAACCCACAGCGTGCTCCAGGCTTCAGTAGCTGATGACGATCTTTGGACTAAGATCGAAACGTCCTACACTTCAACTACAGAGTACAGATGAACACTGAAGAAGCTATATAAATAAAGATCTTATTCTTCTTCTATATGAAATGCATAAGTTTCCATCCTCTGACAATTTGCCGGATGGAAACTTTTGGCCACAACTGTATTTTAAATCCATGTTATCTACGACCTGATAGCTGTCTGGATTGACTTATTTATTACAATAAACATTATTATATGATACATCAGATTTTTACCCTTTGAAAAATGTGTAAATAACAGAACAGTATCTGCACTGCAAAAATGTCTCATTTTACACTTAAATAATGGAAAAAAAAAATGTCTTTGGTCTTAAAATTACAAAATAAATCACAGTGGACTCACAATAAGGTGCTTTTAAAAAAATGTATTTTGAGAGCAATATAAACTTTATATTTTTACTTACCAAGTCACTATTACTGAAGTTAAGGCCAAATATACTTAATTTGAGACATTTTTTACATGTAATGGTATATATTTTTTGCAGTGTGTGACTTTGTTCAAGGCAAATCTATTTAAAATTGGTTGAAAAAAAGATCAGGCTCTTTTCACGATTGAGATTCGGTTCGAACCATTCACCTTAAAGAGCCGTTCAAAAGAGCAGATTCGGCACATCACTACAGAATTGAAATGGTATATTACTGTATTAATCGCAGTGGATAAGATACATTTTATTGTCCCAGAGAGGAAGTTTGTCTTGGGCTACAGTGCCTCATTAGCTGCATTACAAAAGTATAAGAAAACACACCACAATCATTTCCAAATTCATAAATAAAACACATGTTTGCGATGTCAGTTACTGGTGGACACAGCACAGCTCATAGTTTTTGCATAACCACCACAAGTTGAAAGTTGAAAGCAAATTACAACAGCTAGAATTCATCCTCTCATTTGGACCTACAAAAGAGGACCGAGGAATCGGTTGATACAATAATAACAGGATAGAGATTCACAAGCATAGTTGCCACCTGTGAGGTCAGCTAAGTGTATTTGTTCAGAAAGCCGACTGCTGTGGGGACAAAGGAGAATCTGAAGCGGTTACTTTGAAATTTGACCGCTCTAAAGCGTCTACCAGAAGGTAGAAATTCTGAAAAAAAAGAGCATGTTCCGAGTCAGCCTGAGTGTAGTGTCCTCAAAGATGACCTGCAGGGATGGGTATGTCCTTCCTGCCAATGATTTTCATTGCTACATTAATCAGCTTTTGCAGTTTGCTTTTGTCCTTCACAGTTAAGGCTCCAAACCAAGCAGTCACACCACACCTCAGCAGGCTGTCCAGAACAGCATCATTATCTTTGAGCTTACACCAAACAGTCTTAACCTTCTTAAGAAGTAGAGCCTCTGGGCCAGTTTCCCACAGAGGTGCTCCACATGGTCACCCCACCTAAACTGGTTGTCAATGTAGACACCAAAGTACTTTATGGAGTTCACTGCTTCCATTTCCCTACCATCAATGACCAAAGGATCCTGCTCTGTGACCAATCTCTTGTTTTTGCAGTGTTTAGTCTACCTTCGTCAAAGTAGAGCGCTGGACTGTCACCGGTTAGATTGTGTCGTCCGAGAATTTAACAATTCTGTTTTGGGGTTGGCTACAAACATGGATTTACCTCGAGTTCCAAGAGGTTTTTGACCAATAATTTTGGAGACCAATAATTCTCGCAGCGCTAAAGTCGAAACTCTGACGCACGTTTTGTGTGTTTCCAGATGCTTTAAGATAAAATGGGACACACTAATGGCATCTGATGTGCTGGGACCTTGCCTATATGCAAACTGCATCTAGGCCAAACTCGCAGCATGTTGCCTATGCAGCTCCTCCACATGATTTATAAAACACATTGAAAACAAAACTGCAGCGTAGCACCAAAGCCCGAGCAGCGCAGCGCCACCGGAGAATTTCCTCTGAAGGAAAAAGACTAAATAGTGTTGCCCTCACATTAACTGACTTTACCTCTGTTTCCATCTTTGTGCTTCACTTTGAGACGATGTTATTTACTTGGATATGATGTGTTTTTTTTGCAGACGGCCTTGAATCTTTGTTGCAGCTGTTTTTCTTTCTGTTCGAGGTTTTCCTCAGCTAATTGGCTTCACCTGACCTGAACCACAATGTGCTTTAGATAAGTTGTAGTGAGAGCAGAGACGGAGCCGTAGGGCAGCGTGGCTGGATCTGAGCAGCTGCATGGTTTTACCCCATCCTCTTTCTGCCGTGTGTGAGGTGACCAGAGTACAGGTCAACAGCTGTATGGTGTTACCTGTGTGTGTGAGTGCAGGTCAACAGCTGTATGGTGTTACCTGTGTGTGTGTGAGTGCAGGTCAACAGCTGTATGGTGTTACCTGTGTGTGTGAGTGCAGGTCAACAGCTGTAAGGTGTTACCTGTGTGTGAGTGCAGGTCAACAGCTGTAAGGTGTTACCTGTGTGTGAGTGCAGGTCAACAGCTGTAAGGTGTTACCTGTGTGTGTGTGAGTGCAGGTCAACAGCTGTAAGGTGTTACCTGTGTGTGAGTGCAGGTCAACAGCTGTAAGGTGTTACCTGTGTGTGAGTGCAGGTCAACAGCTGTAAGGTGTTACCTGTGTGTGTGTGAGTGCAGGTCAACAGCTGTAAGGTGTTACCTGTGTGTGAGTGCAGGTCAACAGCTGTAAGGTGTTACCTGTGTGTGAGTGCAGGTCAACAGCTGTAAGGTGTTACCTGTGTGTGAGTGCAGGTCAACAGCTGTAAGGTGTTACGTGTGTGTGTGTGTGTGTCTACAGTGT
>OMNZ01031966.1:0-19489 GCA_900303255.1 Lesueurigobius sanzi
TTTGATATATATTTTTCTTTAAAGCTAATGTGTGTAAGATTTTGTTTTTCTGCAGATATGAGATAAATCTCAATACAATAATATCCAATCAGAACATGAGCCCCACACTTATTGTTGCCAGATCCTAAAACATGTGGATATAAGAGGACTCATGAAAGCACAATATAAAATTTGTTTGATGCAAAAATCAAGCAATCATGCAATCAGATCCTTAAAAAAAAAAAAAAAAACTGGACAAACAAGTGTAGGATATATTAATGAAAACCAAAGTCATTTGTATTCATTTAAATCCATATTTTAAAACAAAAATCATGATTGTCTGGAGAAGGTCAGCCTTTTATTGCATTTTCTATTGTTTTCAATTTTCTTTTACAGAAGCTCTGGGGTCCCTATGTGAAACTTGGGGAGCCAGTGTTCCATATCACAATAACCAGACAAAAACAACAATGAAGAGTTGCATCCTCAAATGTTGATAACTTTCTCTCCCTAAAGGCCATGTACTTGATAGTTTTCTTGGTAAAATTGGATGTTCCCTCCTTAATTGTAAATGTACACATCTGTGAAAAGACACATGCATCTAATTACAAAAAGCAGTTATATTTTCCACTCAAGAACTAATTGTTAGCCCCTAAACGCTTCACTGTGACTGTGTAACTGGGATGTTACAACTGTGGTAGGAAAGACGAGAATGAAGTTGGCCACAATACACTTTCCAAACAATGACTGAAACTGAAGTGAACAAAAGTTATGTATAGGGCAGTGGTGTCCAAACCTTTTTTTACATGGGGCCACGTATTGTAGTGTACACGACATGGAGGGCCAAAGACTGATTCGTCCTGGTTTAATATTCTTAAATTGGATCATATTTAGTTCTTGATTTAGCCCTGGATTTGTTTAGTCCTGGTTCAGTCATATAGTTTAGTCCTGATTTAGTCCTGGATAAAGCTTTGTTTAGTCCTGGTTTAATCATAGTTTAGTCCTGGTTTAGACCAGCATTTTGTCCTGTTTTAGAACTGGTTTGGACCTACTTTAATCTAGCCTGGTCAATCATCCTACACGCTTTTCCTATTCTTTACAAAGATAATATTTTTTAGGTTTTAAGTTTTGTTAAACTTGCAGAAAAAGTATCATCGCTGGTGTTGTGTGCCAATTCAACAAGAAGTTTGTGGGCCACTACACTTGCCAAAAAATTGTCTGAGGGCCGCATTTGGCCACAATGAATCAAGTCTATCCATCTTTATATTGTCAGGCATTAAGATGATTTTAAATGTAAGTGGTGCATGTGCAGGACCTTTACTTGAGCCATCCACACTTTTACCACAGTCTGATTGGCTACTCGTCAATACGTCAGCCATACGTGCTCTCCTATTGGCTCCCTGCGTTCACGCCCCCCTGTGTCTCCTGCTGCGGCTGAAGGTTGAACACGGGCCCCGCGACTCCGCTCTCTCATTCGGCCACTGCGCGTACCTCCATCTCGGTGACTCCTCCGCTCCATCCACGTCTCTCTTTTTACCGTGAGCCTCCACACCGTCCCCCGCAGAGCCATGTCGGTGTTCACAGACGTGCCCCAAGCCCCGCCGGTAGCTGTCTTCAAACTCTCGGCCGATTTCAGAGAGGATGAGCATCCACAGAAGGTGAACCTCGGAGTCGGAGGTAAGGGGAGCTAATGCTAAGCTAAAGGGGGTCGATACATTCAAGGCGTTTCGTCCGCGTTTGGCTTGTTGTGAGAATAAACACGACTTTATAATAGGTATGAATTGGCGTTTGTCATTGTCTTAGGATTAAACTCGTGTTCAGTGACGGAGATATTGTTAAGAATAGGGAATGGGAGGAGAAAGAAATTGGGATTAGTGTATTCCCCTTTTTTGTACAGTTTATTTTAATGAAACGTCACTAACTCTAAAATGGAGTAACCGTGTCCTTATCCTGTAATAAGCACGAAATAAAATATCTTTTAAGCAGAGTTTTGTTTTTTTGTTTGTTTTGGCTACAACTACGCCCTGCCCCGGCCGAAATGCCAAACCTTTATAGAGCTCCAAGCTAATGCTAAGCTAATGCTAAGTAGCCTTCTCTGGGAGAATGAATGGGCGAAGTGCTGCCCACGGTAATGCATTTGGATCACAATTATTTTGAAAACCCACTTCATCCATATAAACTTGTAGTAATTGTCCCAAGCCTGTTTACGAACAAGAAAAGTAGTTTGACCTTCGCAGCATGCTAACATTTAAGCTAGCAACAAATTAGCCCACAGTTTGTTGCAGCTACTGAAATATTGATGTTGTGAATGGGATTTAAAAAAGAAAAAAAAACGTGACCTCGTCTTGTGACTGCCCACTTCGCTGGTCAGACCATTCATGTGACAACAGTGTAATTTGTTTTGTATTGTACATAATGGCATTTTCAGTCAAGTAATCACTATGTATGTTATATTCATGAGCTTTGCCATTATGGACCTTGGACAGAAAGCCAGATAGTAAGATATCATAGGCTTTGAGTTCTAATCTAACTCTACAACAGATTAGTTGACCCCTTTTGTTTCTTACTTTAATACGTTTTATCACATGGGTGTTTGGACTACTCTGGTTTAATTCAGCTGTAGTCCTTGTTTGTTATCATGAAACTCATCTTTCCAGTTTGGTGCAGTCCTGTTCTGACCTTGTATTTCCCCTCGTCCTGGTCGCAGCAGCGCTTTCAAAGTGTGATACGTGATACAGGCTTCATGGAGTTCTTAAGGAGTCAAATATGAACTGCACTCACACGTGAACCCACTGTGGACGGGTTATGTAACACACATGCATTGGGGTGCTGTATTGTCTAGTTAGCAGCTCATAACAAGTCTGGAGTGCAACTGTTTACTAACATTGTACAATATATGCATCATGGTAGTGATACAGTACATTTATTTTCACACACGGGGCTAACTCGAGCTTGTCCACCCATTAACTTTAGATTGTAGCTCAGTTTTGTTGCGTCGTTAAAAGCATTTGTGTTTCTTGGCAGCAGTGGCTCAGACTTGCAGCAACACGACAAAGCTCAATAATTAAACTATACAATGGATCAGTGGATTGTGAAGAAGCTTACAACCTCATTCAGTTAACCCCAGATTTCGGTGTGAAAGTGTAATACTCTCTTAATATCCGCATGAAAGCTTATATGGGCTTAAAATGCTTGCTTACCACTACAACACACTCAGAAATCATTAGGTAGACCCATTACCAATCTATAATGTCAAGCCGCGACCCAAATAACAATTGATGTGGTAATAATGTAAAATCCTACATATAATAGTTGAATAAGCATTAAATAATCATATCAAGTTAAAACCACGATCAAATTAACTCATTCTAACATACTCTGGAAGGTTTTTGTGCATGTTTAGTAGATGGATGTTTTGAAATGGTTCCCCAGGAAAGGTTTGCGATCCACGAAAAATGATTTCACAACCCACTTTTCTGTCTGACCCACGAGGTGAATTCCACTTATCTAATCCATAACTTCTTTACTGAGCTGCAGGAGAAAGGCTATCTACCGTACTCTGCCAACTACAGTAACTAGACAGTCCTGGGGATCAAACCCAGAACCGTTTCGGCATTATAAAGACAACTGTAGCAACTTTGAAGCGCGTTCTATGTTGTTCTCTAAAAGGAACACTGCAGTACATCATGAAAACTATACCCGGGCATAGGGCGGCATGATGTGATTACTCTCGGTCGTGTTTATCAATATTATGTCAATGTTTTAATAATAATAATGTATAATTTCAGCACAGTACACATTGCATTATATTTAAACAAACATTTTTAGCATTTGTTTTTCAAAGTATGTCAAAACAAGACTCAATCCTAAATTGGGACTGAAACCAGGCTCAAGTGGAACGGAATTGGGGAAAAACTAAGCCAAAACATGAAATTTTGATATGTTTTCAAGCATTTAAATTTCAGACAACCAACCACAGTGATTTTGCTTTTGTCACGTAATATTTCTATAATAATATATTTATTATGGCGCCACCGGGGTAAAAATGTGAAATGTTTCCACTTTTATTTCTGCTTCTATTCTCCTGCCCCATATGAAGAAATGTATATAAAGTGTTTTGTGTCGTTTGTCCTTCACAGCCTACCGTACGGACGACTGCCTGCCCTGGGTGTTGCCGGTGGTGAAGAAGGTGGAGCGTCTGATCGTGGAGGACGAGAGTTTGAACCACGAGTACCTGCCCATCCTGGGACTGCCCGAGTTCAGGTCCGCGGCGTCTAAGGTGGCTCTGGGAGACGACAGCGACGCCATCAAAGGCAACCGGGTGAGGAGGGGGGGAGGAGGAGGGGGGGAAGGAGGAGGGACACTTTTGTCGCTATTATGATTATATTGTTAGTTTAGTAGGTAATATTTCAGTCTCTCAAATGGCAATGCTACTGGGTGTGTTTTAAAAATCTGCACACGGATTGGAATTTAAAAAAAAAGAAGAAATTGCAAATGTAATCTCAGTTGTAGATGGAGGCTGGCAATATATCGCCTACAAGATAGTGCTGAAATCGTTGTTTGGAAGATGTACCACTTTTACAATAGAGTACATCTTCAAAATCAAGAATTGAACAAAAAAGCTGCAAAAACTCCTAAAAATAAAATATACTTGATGTCTAATCTCTCAAAAAGGTATAATCATTTGTTTTGCACTGTTGCAGTGTATTCAAGACAATTATCTTATACGATACAGCGAAATTAATTAATACATTTATCAGCACATTTTGATGGTTTGCAAAAACATCACTTGATCAACATTGTCAAGAAAGTCCCCCTAAATATCAAGATATGTATTTTTGTTAATAAATACATATTTTACATAATGCATAAGCCTCAATTTTTCAGCTTTTTGTAGGAAAAACCCACTTCCTCAGTAGGGTGGATTTGTGTCTTGGATTTGAACAGTTGAGGCAAGAAATCAGCCCTCGCCACACCAAATAATTCCAATATGGCTGACATTTCACATCAAGGTTTATCAATATTGAAATGACTCTTTCTTAAGTTATTGTGAGTCACTCCATCTGTCGAAGACTGATGGAGTTTTGATATCAACACAAAGGATATGCTCAGGTTCTGAAAGAGAGCAAAGATGTTATGAAACAAAACAGACCAAGAGAGAGATGAGGGAAGGTTAAATAAAGGTGGTCAAAACTATAGTCGGGAGTCAGTAGAGGGCAGCACTATCTTAGACCAACACTGTCACACAAATAAATAACTTTTAATGATAGTTTTATGATTATAAATAAAATTAACTTGTGGAATCACACACTGCAAAAATAAATGTATAAATTAAAATGATCCTGGTCCAACTGTTCTGATAGAGGGTGGGATTTTGCCCCCGGGCCTGACGTTGCCTGCCCCAGCGGTTCATCTTACCTCCTGTGTGTGGACTGTTGTGTGGCTGCAGGTGGGCGCAGTGCAGTGTCTGGGGGGGACCGGAGCGCTGAGGATCGGGGCCGACTTCCTCCGACGCTGGTACAACGGCACCAACAACACGGCCACGCCCATCTACGTCTCTGCGCCCACATGGGGTCAGTAAGACAGTCTACAGAGCAGTGTTTCATTTCATTGGGATTTTCTGGGTATAGGTTGCGTTCATGTGACATCGCTGTATTTTATAAAGCCTATAGTTTAAAGTTGAGGGGGAGGGCAGCTGAGAATCCTGTGCTGCTAACTATGATGGGGCCTTTAATCATTACAGGAAGGCAGTTTTTGAGCAGTACCAGGGTTATGTTCATAATGATACAAGAAGCCTTTGTACTGATGAAACGAGACACGGCAGCTGAAACCATTAATTTTGTTTTTTAAGGATTGAGAATTTTAAGACTTCTGTGTCGTGTGATCCCTAAAAATTGTAAACCATACTAAATTTTAAAGCCCCTTTTCAGCGAATCACGTTGTCACTTTGCTCTTGCGTCGAGTTCTTCCCTTCAGTAACACCAACAAACTTTACAGGCTTGTATTTAACAATATCCTGAATATTTCTTCCAAAGGATTTTTTTTTATTTACTCCCTAGCCTGATTTAAAAACTAAACAAGATATCCAAAATCCCCTCTGAACAAATCTTTAACTAATACATCAACAAAATAAAACCATACATTTAAGAAAATATAGGCAATTTTACACATGCAATGCCAAATTTTTATATGAAAACATGCAGTAAAATGACTTGCAATACATTTCTTTCTCATATTTTTGTCTGTAATATGCAGCAAAAGTTTCAAATTGCTATCACTCAATTTAATTGTTTGTCCTATTCATCTGCAGTGTCTCGCCTTAATGGGAAATATTTTAATCGAGTCTTTGGAAAAGTGATTTTAATTCTTAAAACTGTCCCTTCCTCCCAGAGAACCACAACGGCGTCTTCGCTGATGCTGGTTTTAAAGACATCCGTCCGTATCATTACTGGGACGCCAACAAACGGGGACTGGACCTGGATGGACTCTTAGACGATTTGGAGGTGAGTCTTTCTTTTTAATACAAATTGGACTATAGTAATCCTGGCTGTTCAGGACCGGGTTGATGACCAGAGTAGACGGAACCGTTTCTGTTGTCGGGCCCAAGTTGTGGAATAACTTGCCCTTGGACATTAGATCTGAAGATTCTTTGCACCACTTTAACACTTTTTCACCTTAGCTTTCGGGCCAAGTTAGAGCATGAGAGATTTCTGCTTGTTGTATTATATATGTTATATGCTTATTATATGTTAAATTGTTGTACAGCACTTTGGTGATCTTTGACTCTTTTTTTTTTAATTATTTGACGTCTTTTTTTGAGTTTTATCATTTAATCTGTGATGTATCTGACAGAAAGCTCCAGAGCACTCCGTCTTTGTGCTTCACGCCTGCGCTCACAACCCGACAGGAACCGACCCCACGCAGGACGAGTGGAAGAAGATCGCAGAAATCATGAAGGTACAAACATCATAAGCTGCACGAGGACAAGCAGGAAGTCTTACTATCATCTTTCACTCGTCTTGTTTACAGAATCTTACCTGTGCACATTTTGATTAGAGTTCTGTTTGTTTTTGTTGCAGAGGAGGAACCTGTTTGTGTTCTTCGACTCTGCGTACCAGGGCTTTGCGTCCGGGAGTCTGGACAAAGACGCCTGGGCCATTCGTTACTTTGTGTCTCAGGGATTTGAACTGTTTGTGGCTCAGTCCTTCTCCAAGAACTTCGGCCTTTACAGTGAGTCTTTGCCACAGAAATCACTCATTTTCTTTCCCGAAAAGTGACCCTACAAGTTGTGAAATGTGCTTATAAACTCATCTGTGAGGAAATGGGATGTTAGAAATGTGTGAGAAAAGTTGGGAATGAGTTCATTCTTTCATTATTTGCAGTACAAAATCAGGTATAGTGCCTTGTAATGAATGTCTTAAATTGTGCACTTTTGAAAACACAACATTTAAAAGTATATTTCTGGGGGGAAAAAAAACCTGTGGTGCAAGATCTTAAAAAATCTTCAGAGAGCATCTAGGTATTCTGTGTTGTCATGAGTCAGGCTGTATCTCTGACTGTGTTTGCTGTGGTGCTGCAGACGAGAGGGTGGGGAACCTGACGGTGGTGGCCCAGGACAGTGATAATCTGGCCCGGATCCTGTCGCAGATGGAGAAGATCGTGAGAACGACTTGGTCCAACCCTCCGTCTCAGGGCGCACGCGTCGTCAGCAAAACCCTCAACTGTCCAGAGCTCTTCGCAGAATGGTACGCACAAAGACAACTACACATCAAGCATGGGTTTAAATGATCATTCACAATATAATCTTGTTTTCATCAGATTACACATATTTACTACTGTCATCTAGCTTATTTGACTTGTTTTAGGACTTTTGTGACTGATTCTACGGTAATCTTCCCTTGAAAACAAAACTGGTAATGGGACAAGACCAATGTTCTTTCCCCAATGACGGGTTTCAAAGTTGACAAACATGAGACACATGACTGGTGTGCCATACTCTGTGCAGAAACCATAAAACGGCATGTTCTACTCAAAACCACACTCGTTGATAATAATAGTGAATGATTAAAAATACATATTTGATCCCTCTACGTACTTAACAGTATTGCGCTGGCCTTTGACTTGCTTATACTTTTACATTTTGGCCCTCCATAGAAAAACCGTTGGACAGCCCTGTTTCTCATAACGATAAATATATGAATGCAGCTCTCTGTTCAGCCTGGTTTTAGAGGTGCTCTCTGTTCAGCCTGGCTTTAGAGGTGCTCTCTGTTCAGCCTGGCTTTAGAGGTGCTCTCTGTTCAGCCTGGCTTTAGAGGTGCTCTCTGTTCAGCCTGGCTTTAGAGGTGCTCTCTGTTCAGCCTGGCTTTAGAGGTGCTCTCTGTTCAGCCTGGCTTTAGAGGTGCTCTCTGTTCAGCCTGGCTTTAGAGGTGCTCTCTGTTCAGCCTGGCTTTAGAGGTGCTCTCTGTTCAGCCTGGCTTTAGAGGTGCTCTCTGTTCAGCCTGGTTTTAGAGGTGGGCGATGTATCGTTTGGACGATAATATCCAAATTGTTGTTTGGACGATATGCAAAATGGGAACATGGACTGTTTCATAATTTGTACAATCCGACCAAACATGAAAAGAGCTGACGGCAGTTGAAGAAAAAAACAAACCACACACACTAGAACCTTCTAAACAATATGTAGCAATTTTAATACTGCAGGGGTTTCTTTGACTGTATTTTGTTTTTTAGTACAAAATCAGATCGTTTCTGCAACTACAGGAAAGCTGCTACCGATTTGCAATACGCAGCTACAGAGTCCTGTGTTTTGTTGCTTCTAAAATCAGATCACAGGTTGAAGCTACAATCCAAAAATGTAAAGAGTAAAGCCGGTGTCATGTAACAATTAATAAAATAGCTGCTAGAATAGGCCAAGTGCACTGTTTGTGGTTGTCTGCGCTCTGGTTTGGTTAGGCTTAATATCCAGGCATTTCGCCCAGGATAAACACATGCTTTTTCCGCTAGAGCGCAAAAATATCGTCTGCATATCGATCGATATTGAAAAAAAAATATCGATATTCATTTTTGTCAATAGCTCCCACCCCTAGCTGGTTTACGATAAGAGCTAAAATACACAATTATTTTATGTCATACCAAACACCATTTCTTCCCAGATATAAAATGAGCACCACACAGTCTTGATCTGGACTTCAGACCATTTGGCTCGTTTGATAGCAAGTCTGGTCTATTCTTCTGAAAAGGGTGCACACCTGCGGCTAATGAAGTCCTGGGTTGGTCCTTTGCTGCGTGTGTGTCTTTGTTTGGACAGATCAGTGTGAGTTAATGTGTTTTTATCAGTGCCTCCTCTCTGTTGTAGGAAGGGTAACGTGAAGACGATGGCGGACCGCGTGCTGCTGATGCGGGACCAGCTCAGGGCTAAGCTCATCGCTCTGGGGACTCCTGGGACCTGGGACCACATCACGGCGCAGATCGGCATGTTCAGCTTCACCGGACTCAACCGTGAGTCACCTTCTTCTTGCTAAAAAGTTAACCGTTTGTGGCAAAAATAAAACCTTTCAGTGACCCAGTGGCTGTATGGGTGCAGCCTGACACCTACACTTTACTTTTCTGGTATGATAAAAAAAACTAAACCCAATTGATTCTGGAGAGTCATTAAGGCCGCTGTGATGGAAAGTAAAGGTGTCATGCTGCCGCTATACAGCCACTGGGTCACGAACAGGTCAAATGTACACTAACATCAAGGGTTTTTTCACATTAAGTTACATAATGCACCAATCTTTAACCATTAGATTGTAATGAATTAATCAGTCTCTTAAAGTCTGTTTTGGGCCTTGGAATGACCAATGTAAATGAAGTCAAATAATCTGAATTCAAGCTAATTTATCTTATCTAGAGACTACTTTTTGCAGTGTTTAGACCCTTCCGCTGCTTACATCATCAGTGACATCAGCTGGAGGCAGGAAGTGAGCAAGAGAAATAAGATTAAACTAAAACTAGCGATTATAAGGATACAACTACAACTAAAAAATGTGGTCATGTTGTGGCTTAAGGAGCAAGAACAAGAGGAATGACATTTGAGACGATAAAATAAGGTTTTATCTGATATGTCCAACAACAGTTAGACAATTGTTTATCGTTACTGTGACGACAGCTACAATGGAAATGGATAGGAACATACAGTAGCTTTCCGCCTCCAGCTAAGCCTGGAATGTTTACTAACAATGAAAGGGTCTATAAGAAGAGTCTGTTGGTCCTGTGATCTTAGTTCTTCAGCCTCACTCTTGTTTCCTTGTGCGTCCACAGCTAAACAGGTGGAGTACATGGTGAAGGAGAGGCACGTGTATCTCATGGCCAGCGGTCGCATCAACATGTGCGGCCTCACCTCCAAGAACATCGACTACGTGGCTCAGTCCATCCACGACGCCGTCACCAAAGTCCAATAAGGAACGGGGTCGGTGCCGGATAGTCGGCTCAGGACGGACAGATCTAGGAGTCTGTTTGTCTGAAATATACATAACCCTACTTAAAATGTAGTCTTTGCAAGTTCAAATGTCTGGGTTTAAGAATACTTGACCTTATTTTGAGAGATTCTGACTTGCTGAGTAAAATAAATCTGCCCATGGAATAAGATTTTCGTTGGGGCTGGGCGATAAATCCAATTGGATTTATTAGCCATTTTGAAAAATGGCTAAATAGTGAAATCAGCGTCTGTTTTTGGAAATGGCAAAAACCAGCGACTTTCTGGCGACCGACACTTTACGAAGGCCACGTGTCGTATTTTAGACTTTTCATCAGCTAAATCACAAGTCGTTTTCCCCACGGTAAACTCCGCCCCCTTCCTGTGTGTATCCATGGAGACGCTGTCAATCACAGACAGCAGCATGAGGTCTGAGGATAAGGTCAATCTGTGCCATTTCAGAAAATGCACAAGAATTATTTCAGTTTAAACTATTTTACTGATGGAAAATCAGTATCATTATTGTTGTTGGCTGAACATTTGAAAGATTTAATAAATCAAGTTAATCGAGTTAACTTAAAAATAGATTAAAATTGTAATCGTCCAAGATGTCTACAGAACATTTTATTTAATTTTTTGGCCATATCGCCCAGCCCCAAGTAAAATATAATTCCCTCATTTTTAACTGCAACAAGTTATTTAATCTTATTTTAGGTTCAATAAGAAGCGTTTTATAGTAAGTGCACAAAGGCTTATTCCACTGGCAGATAATCCTTGTAACCTGCTCAAATCATCTCATCACAAGAAAATGTAACTGCTACTTTTTGCAGCGTAGCCTTAATTTGTGCCGCGAGATCTCAGTTTGTGAAGGCTCTCAGTCGTCCAGGAAGTCTTCATCGTAGTGAGGCTTGAATCAGACTGCACTGTGTTGATTTAGGTTGAGGACGTTTCGCTTTGTCTTAGCTCTCCTCGCAATGCGTTTGTGAAGGCTCTCAATCGTCCAGGAAGTCTTCATCGTAGATTATACAAGCGAAGCGCCCTTAACCTAATCAACCCAGTCCAGTCGCCGATTCAAGCCTCACTACCATGAGATCTGAAGCTTTAGCAGCAGACGTCCCTCCCGAGCCGACTATCAAGCATTAAATTACGCTGTACGCTTCCTGTGCCCTGTCCTCCTGTGCTCTGATTGGCTGTAACTATAACCAATCAGAGGGCTAGCATCTGTGAAGGAACAATGACCGAATAGAAAAAATGCACCTTTTAGTCCTAGCCTTTCACTCAAGGCTTTTAGGCCAGTTTTACTGAAAGACCTGGATAAGCTGAGCCTCATGAAATAACGGTATCTTTTAAGTGTGACATGGATCAAAGTTTATGTAAATAAATACATCCACATATACAGTATTGTTGGTCCTGAAGTCTGTTCAAAGACAAACATTAAACTGTTGCTGCTACTGTGTGATCGCCCATAAAGAGGCGACGTGTAAACCCCAGTTTCCTAACGTAACTACGTTTCTGTGAATATGTGCGAAGCCCTTTAGCTTCGGGCCCAGCGGGCATGCCCTCTCTGTCCAGGCTGAGTTTAAGAAGGACGAGTGCTCGGCTGAGGGCCTTTTATAGGGGTACTGCTGAGCGGGGCCCCAAGGGTGATTGGAGCGGTCAGATCGTTTGATCTTCTCAGGGCGGGAAGCTGGGGCTTCCGGATATATGCTTATACTGCAACTGTGAATCTTCAGTCTGGCTTCATAAATAAGTATTAAAGCTGTTAAAGTGAACCTAAGCTTCATACAGAGCTCAGTTTAAACTATCACCATTAAACATAAACTTTGGGCCTTTCATTTATTGTACGAGTACCTCCTGCCTCGATGGTTTTGTTTAAAAATTGAATGAATTCCCAGTTAAAAAAAAAAAACTAAACACTATTAAGCTTTTCTTGATTATAAATCAAATACAATTTTTTTTAAGGCAAAGATTCTTCAGTCTTCATCTGTACTCTGTCATATGAAAGAAAAAAAAGCGCTATACAAATAAGAATCCCTTTCCCTATACTTCAACTACAGTCACACAAAGCGCTTCACACATGAAAGGGAGGGGGGTCATTCACTCCAGGCTGATGAGCTATGTTTGTAGCCACAGTTTCCCCTGGGGCAGACTGACAGAAACGAGGCTGCTCACATCTGCGCCAGCGGTCCCTCCGACCACCACCAACCACTCACACAAAGGCATTGGGTGAAGTGTCTTGCCCAAGGACACGACAGTCTGCACCTGCAGGAGCCGGGATTCAAACCCCCAACAGTCTTCATCTGTACTCTGTAGTTGAAGTGTAGGACGTTTCGATCTTAGTCCAAAGATCGTCATCAGCTTAATAACGACTTGAGCACGCTGTGGGTCTCTTAAGAGTAAACCAGAAGGAGCAGCTGACCTCTAGTGTTAGAACTTAGCCCACGGTGAGACAATACAGAGGTAACAAGTCCTATTAAGTATGAATAGGCTAAGATGTTTTCCTACTTTTAGCACCAAGAGAGGAGGGACTTAGGGGTTAACTCCTCCTGGTTTACTCTTAAGAGACCCACAGCGTGCTCAAGTCATTAAGCTGATGACGATCCTTGGACTAAGATCGAAACGTCCTACACTTCAACCACAGAGTAAAGATGAAGACTGAAGAATCATTACCTACGGTGGACAACTTTATCTGAAATTAATCCAAGTGCCCCCTGCTAACCTCTGGTGTCCGCCTGGTTGGGAAATGCGCTCTTGCTCTGTCTGGAACACAAGGTTTTTACAGGTAGCAGCAAGTTCAATTTATTCATCATTTGTAGAGATTCGCATGTGTTAGATTAAGCAGAATCATAAAGTAAATTGCTGATAATTTACAAGTATTTTATTAGTTTAGAAAATTGTAAAATTGTTTTGTATTTTTGATAAATTCCAAGACTTAGGAATGTCATTTTAAAATAATTTAGATGGCATTTATTTTTGTTTCGGCACAATTTATTTAATGACTTTGAGTGACAGTCCAAGTTTACAAAATTAGAGAAATTTCATAAGTAAACGACCTCCCCCTCCCCTCCTGATTGGACCGGAAAGCCCCTCGTGTCCCACTCCAAAGGAAAGCTCGTCTCATTGATCCAAACTAATCGTGCAAGACTCTGATTTGTTGCGGAGGTGAGCGAAGAGGGTCTTGTACACATTCTATAACATTTGCAACACATTCAGACTTGTAGATGATCATACTTGTCTTGTAAAACACCTGATGAAACCCAGCTGGTCTCCATGGAGGTGCTGCTGCTTTGCTTTGACAGAGCCGAACATGGGGTTAAGGACGCCCCTCTGCCCCAAAGTAGCTTCTCAAATGACCATAAAAAGCTAAAGAAATATGTACAAATAAAGCAGACGGATACAGCACATTGAAACAGCACATTTAATGAACTGTTAATTGACCATTATTTCAACCAAATGGAAAAAGACAGATTTTGGAGCAGATATTTCAGATTTCATTTGTAACGAGTCAAGAAATGGCTGGCGTGTTTCTGTTTTAGCCACATACACTGCAAAAATAAGTACATTTTCCCTTGATTTGAGTTACTAATTAAAAGAAATCTGCCAATGCAGTTATTTATTTACACTTAAATTAAGAAAAAGTCACCAAAAGCATTATTATTTCAAGTCAATTTTTTATGAAATTTTGAGTGCAATTTCATCTTTCTTGAAATTCGTTCATCAAATCGAAGGTTAATTTACTTTTTGCAGAGTATAACCTGGATATGCTTCACACAGTATGGCTTTAAATACCGGATAATGCAAAAAAATGAAAAAAAAAATGTACAGACAGTAGTTAATTATGAAATATTAAAAAAATATTTACAAGGTTCACAATTCACAAATTATTTAAAATTTGAAAAAACAACTCATTTCCCAAAACCCTCATAACAACTTCCATTACACCTTCAAACCAGGACACACCACGACAATATATCAAAATATGAACTTATTTATGAAAGAAGTGCTTATTTTAAAAAGATAAAGGATTTATGTTTAATTTTTCAAAAACGTGGCTCATCTGAGTCTCCAGATGTTCAAAAGAAAAGTACAGTTTACTGTAACAGGGTTCATACAGGCAGCAAGTCAAATCTTTTTAAGGTCATTTTGATGCCCAAATCCTATATTTTTAACGCCACAAACAAGGGCTGGGCAATATGATAGAAATCGAATCATGATCTGGTCTCCAGGACGATCTGCTTTTTTGGGAACATCGTCATATCGTGGTTCAGTGTTTTTTACAGTATGTTTAACTCTGCTCTGAGCTCAAATACTTTCTCTCCACTCACTGCTTCTACCGTCAGGACTAAACCAGGAGAAAACTAGGTCTAAACTTGGTCCAAAATCAGACAATATCATGGATTGAATCTGGATTTAACCAGGACTAAACCAAGAAGTAAACCAGACTAAAGCAGAGACTGAAATCAAGGTCTAAACCAGGACCAAACAAAAAAGGACTAAATGATTACCCAGGACTAAACAACTAAACCAAGACTAAACCCAAGGATAAGAAATAAACCAAGAGAAAACTGGGTCTAAACCAGGACTAAACCAAGGGTTTGGAAGAAGGTCAAAACTGAAACAGGCCTAAACCCCAGAAGAAGCAGATGGCTTTAGTCGCCTTTAAAAGAAAATTTACACATGAATTGTGATAAAATTGAAATCGTGATTCAAACGAAAGAAAATCGTGATAAGACCTTTGGGCCATATTGCCCAGCCCTACCACAACCTGCACCTTTTATTCAAAAGTAAGTTGGACACAACGGGAGACTTTTGAGCAAATAAATGAACATTTTCAGTCAAAACTGAACCTGAATCATCTTTGTGAACTTGTGCTGTAAAAATAGCTGAGCAATGTTTGTCTTTCAAGAAATTTACATTTAATTCCAGTTCTAATCCAATTGAAGGCTTTTAAAATAACACTGACACTTGTGTAAACGTGGCTAGAGCCAATAATCCAATCAAAAAGCAGAATGAGCCCAACCTTAAAATGTGCATGTGTCACTTTTTATGTGAATAAAATAATAAACTTGATGAATGACAGTGTCACAGTTGATGAAAAGCTGGTACCAACAGCTTTCAGCTCTGACAGAGAAACGTCGACTGAAAGTCCATGGACAAAGGCAAGGAAACTTTGAGCAGCTTGTGCAACCTCTAAAAAAACCTTCCTACTTCTTTTCCTTCCAAATTTCTCCCTAAAATCATCTTATGGATGCCAAAACCTAATGCAACTTTAATTTGACCGTGCTTTGTTTGACCTCCCTAATGGAGCCCTTAGGTTTTTAGGGTTTTCTGGTACAAACCATAAACATAATTGATCATGGAGCATCACAGGAGCCGCTGTGTCATGCTCCTTACACCCACTGGGTCAAATAAGACCAATATAAAAGGGATTTTTCACACATAAAAAGTCACCTAGTGCACCTTTAAAGTGACCAAATGTTCAAGCAAAACAAATCAGAGTTTGAATTTTAACACATATAGATGCACTTTTGACTAATTTAGTAGCACCATAAAATCTCCCAATACTGACCAAACGTTAGGACCATTTCAAAGTTCCCTTTGATTCCCTCCAAAACAACATACTCCATCCTTCTCCCAACTTTCTGTAACCAACAATCCACAGCCTTGTCCTTAATATCTTTCAAAAACATAAAGTGCATATGACAAGTTTTCATATTTAATCACAAGAAATGTCAAACCAGGAAGATTAGCTAAAAATGTGACCGGAATCTTCATTATTATTATAGTAACTGTGAAACTGGTGGAATAACGGTCATATGCACTTCAAGTAACATTTCACATTGAACATAAATAAGGTCAAATGCATTGACCAGTTCCAATTCATGAAACATAAAATACATTTAAAAAAACATGCCGTACCAAAACATAAAAATGTAGAGTTCATATTAAAGAGATTCTGTACAATATAGTGGTTATCAAGAATATACAGCAGCTAAAACACGTTAGTGAAGTTATTGCGACCAGAGAAACCAAACCACAGCCATTTTCTTTCAACAAATGAAAATGTACTAAGATATCAGTAAATGTGATCTTTTATTGGACAATATTAGGACTACTGCTACTTTTTCTACAATTGTTCTACTTATAAAGTAATAAAGAGCCAGATCAACGAATGAACCAATGTATTTTTACCAAAGCATATGTCAATTGTGTATATTATAGTGGGGCTGCACTATTGAGCTCAGTCAAATCAAAATGGCTACTGTATATAAACCGTTGCAATTAGGGGTGTGACAATATATCGTTTTTCCAATATATCGCGATATTTTGTGGCACGGTATGGATACAATTATGCCAATATCGATACCTTTGATGACATCATGCATATTAATGAATGACCTCATGAATATTAATGTGCTGCAGTGCTTTCACAGTAAATAGAGGCCAGTAATGGTCAATAACACAGTCAGGACAGTAGAGGCCATTTCAGAACGTGGACCACTTTTAATGAAGTGTATGGAGTGTATATAAAGATGAATTGTTGGAAACGGGTTCATGGTTTATTTAAATTAAGTGATCTGTCGCCATTGAATTATTTTACAATGCATATTAAAACATAACAATCCTAAACAAACATGGAAATAGCTTGTTTCTTTACAAAATAGTGATATCTCGCCATGTTTTTATGTGCAATATATCGATAAACGCAGTAACGGCAAATGGTGAGGTTATCGTTATCGTCAGCCATGTATCGTATTGAATCATGAGGCACCCAGAGGTTCCCACCCAGAGGTTCCCACCCCGAGGTTCCCACCCAGAGGTTCCCACCCAGAGGTTCCCACCCAGAGGTTCCCACCCAGAGGTTCCCACCCAGAGGTTCCCACCCCGAGGTTCCCACCCTGAGTTGCAATTGGTCAATTTTAAAACGTTACCATTAGAGCTGGGTATTGCCAACAACTTCACAATACGATATGTGTCCCGATATGAGGATCTCCACGTGTCGCGTTGTCCAGAATACATACGTCCAATGATCTTAAAAGTGCATTAAGTATTAGTTCTTCAACACGATACGCATATTCTGTAACGATATGTTGCCGATACGATATATCACAGCCCTGTTAGTTTTATTATGTGTAAAAACTGCTCAGTCTTGGAGCTTTACAAACACGTCTGAAAAACATACAGTTCTTGTCTTGGTTTTGCAGTTCTGATTTCAAATGTAAATGCTCACAGAACATTGTATTTTATAGATTCAAATATAACTGATGCCCTGCAAGAAATAAATGCAATTTGAGATTTTTTTCATATTGTATTTTGCAAGATTTAAAATTCTTGATTTCAGCCGCCCATTTCCACATCGTTCAGGCGTTCAAAAGTTTCATTTCCTAATGGTTTTACAAGTGATAGTTCATGATTATGGCATCTTTGTTCTATGTAAAAGACAAGCTCTACCAACACCGCGGCACAGTGGCAGTGTGGATAGCACTCTTGCCTCACAGCAAGACTGTGTCTGGATGGGTTTCCTCCGGGAGCTTCGGTTTCCCCCATCAAACCAAAACATGCACATTAGGTTAATCCTCCAGCAGGTGATTCTGAACATGGGCCCCTGTCGCTGCACTGCGGTCGCCCACTGCTCCTGACGGGTCGCCCCAGCGGCATCGAAGGATGGGTCAAATGCAGAGGACAATAAAGTTCAGCTTAAGCTTAATCAGGGAAAAGGTGTGGTTTTCAGGACATCAGCTCAGCTCTAGCAATGTCCTAATCATACCATTTTATTGTTATTTGTAATAAATCAGTGTTTCCCATCAATAGGAGACTATGGTGCCCCCCATAGTCCAATTTCCTCTCGTTTAGTCTAAAAATAAGATGCAGAATAAAAATGATACTTTTTGCTTTCATAACTTTCATAGATATAGGAAATTGCTCTGCTGTACAAAAGCAGAGCAAAAATGTTCTGTGGAAAATGTTGAATAAATGTTTGGCTTCGAGTAAAGTAAAAACCACTAAAAAATAAATATTTGGTTAAAATCAAACTAAAATGAGTTCTTGAGCTGTGGTTTGGTTTCTCTGTTCCAGGTCGTATTTTAGTCACAGTTAAAAGTCTATAAAACAGAAAGACAAAGATAAGAAGAAGACATTTACACAGAGAGAGAGATGAGGCTCAGAGGGAGACGTCCTGAGGAGAGAAGCACGACTGCGGCATCAACGGAGAAGCCTGAAAAACAGTTAGTTATTCACGTGAGTTCATCTCTTCACTGCTGCAAAACAATTATACACAATCATTTTCTAGAGAGAGGTTGCTCAGTTAACCCTTTAACCGCCAACTGTTTTTTAGCCATAGAGAACAACAGATAAATGTTTTACCAGTTCCTCTCACATCTCCAAGTTAGACCTAAACGTTCACCCACTTTATTTCTGATATCCATTCTTATTTTTTTTTAAATAATGTGTTGTTTGTTCAGATCGCTCTTGACCTAATGGCAGGCGCCAAAGTAACGCAAAAGTTGCCAAATGGGTGCATTTTGGCAACTTTGGCGGTTAAAGGGTTAATCATAATCAAACTGAACTTGCCGTTTTGTGGCTGTACTTGGAAAAAGACTGCAAGTGGCTTGTTGCACAAAATGGCTGGGCTAGTTCGTCTGATCTGAAATGGTGAGGGCCAGTACTTTCTCTTTGGATAATTCTAAAATTCACCTCTATGTTCACCACAGAATCTTTACAAAATAATATTATTCTAACGCAGGGGTCGGGAACCTTTTTAGCTAAAAGAGCCCAAAAAGTCACATATATAAACATTTATTTCTGTGAGAGCCATACAATAGTTTTTTTTTTACTCTGAATACAACAAAATGTGTGAATTTTCAGTCTCAGAATTTTTTCTTTTTTTGCAACATTGTGGAGTTATCCAATACATAAAATAGTTCTTACTAGGGGTGTAACCATTTAGTTATGAAAATATCAATATTTATGTATGATCTCTGTTTTTTAAGGATACAATTGGTATGCCTCTGTGTCCACAATTCTAAACAAAATACAAAACAAAAGCATGTGCCCAAA
>OMNZ01031969.1:0-11261 GCA_900303255.1 Lesueurigobius sanzi
TAAAAGGTCGATCAAAGCAACAATAAACATAATTTTCCATCATCGCTATCACCATCCTCCTCAAAAAACTATCACCATCAACAACAATAACATGTCACACAAGAAAGAAAACCTCTCTAAATTCATTTCATGCTCAGAATATATTCATACAATGGGCCCCATATTTATAGAATAGTTACTCTATTCTCCAATTTAAATGCCGTTTTCTCAGCTGATAACATCTCCATGGCCTCTGCATACCAGTCTTTATTGGTTGGGCACTCAATATCTATCCATTTCTTCAATATGACTCTTTTTGTTAAAATGCATATTGATAAAAATGTATTTTTATTCTTTGATGAAATGTTGCCAAATTGATGTAAGTCCCCGAGGACACAGGTTTGAGCTGTCATTTGGACGTGTGTATTTAGAAAAGAGGTGGCTTCTTTTGTTGTTTTTAACCATAATTCTTTGATTCTTGGACATTCCCACAGTAAGTGTACAAGTGTTCCCTCAGCTGTCTTGCACTTTATACACACATTGGTGTCTAACGCCCCCATTTTGAACAGTTGAGAGGGTGTATAATACATTTTAAATTTTGAATTGACTCAACTTATTTTTTACAAATCTAAAGGATTGTAACTTTCTATAATGTTTAAATCCTCTGCCCATTTCTTAAAACATACATTATTGGCATCCCTTGTATGATATTCATTTATTATTTCATAAAACCATTTGATTAATATTTTCTTCACTGTGTCCATATTAAAAAGTGCATCCTCCAATTTGTGATTATAATATCTCATACTTTCCAAAGAAGTACACTGTTTTACAGCATATTTTAGTGATATAAAATTTAAAAATTCACTTTTAGGTAAGTTGTATTGATTAACTAGTTCATTGAAAGAGTTCCAATGTGAATTTTATTATATATTTATGTTGTATGTTTTTCATGCATTCAGTACTGTCGAGGCATGGGACGATATGGAATTTTATGTCTGGAAATAATTGCAATTAACAAAGTTATCACAGTAATTATCTGACTGTGAATTATCTACTAAAGTGATGATGCCAATTATGAAAAAAATATGCTGAGGTCAATTAGTTACCAATATTATTGTTTATTGTTACTGTAGTGTTGTCAGCAAAATAAAAAATAAAATAAAATCTTCTAAAACTCCTATTATACATTGCAGTATCACTCAATTATTATATTTCAGCTTCATGAAACGCTGGAGAGGCAAAGGAAGAATAAAACCTCAGCCTTTGTTAGGTATTTGTGATATCAATTAACCTTGCAGCCCTAGACGACCTTTCATCTTTTTGACAGTTTTTTTTTAGACTTTACACATTTCATTCTTTAATGTATAATTGTAGGATGATCCGTGTTGAAGTTTGACAACAGAAACTGAATGTTAATGATTTTAGCCACAATACGTAAAATCCACAATTAAGGGAGGTCTGGAAACTTTCTGAAGCCACCTCTATATATGAGAAAGTTACTATAGCTTCAAGCAAGAAAGCAAGTACTCGCTGCTTAATTAACAAAGACTAAGGACAAAATGTCATCTGTGTCCTGTCAATCACTTGAGTGGCATCCCGGGGTGCGCTTCCTGTTAACAAGATATGTTTACAGCATCAGCATTGGGCTCCCGCTGTCTGTGTATTGCTGCACTAATACTCACCGCCGGCCCGCAAGATTGACGCATCCATTAACTATTAACTGAACCAGGAACTTTTGGGGAAGACGCATTGTGACAGAGTCTGGAGGCTGAGGCAGGCCTTTTCCATTGTCAGCCCAACACCAACGTTTCCTGGCGGCAGGATGCTGCGGCTAACCATTAACCGGGCATGCTGGCCGCTGGCGGAGGCCACTGTCACGTGGTCCCATGGCCTCAGCGCCGGCGAAACATTAACCTCATCACGGTTGGGGCGCTTCCTATCAGCCTGCCGATAAATAAAGAGATGCGGGTCCTTCCATCACCATCAGCTCTCCCTTTCCTCCCACTCGAGCGCTGTGTTTGTGCCTCTGCTGGCACCACTGACAGCGGCGTCTTATGAAGGAGGACCAGATTGATTGGGGAGATGCTGCTTGGGGATGGGGAACATTTATGGACTTTGTGGCTGAGTTTTTGCACAAGGTTGAATAAAGTGATATTAGAAATGAGGTTTAAACAAACTTGAACAATATTTATTTTTTGTGTGAGAAAGAGTGAGGCAGTCATGCTTTTTTGTTTGTTCTACTTAAAAGTGAAAAGTACAATGTGGTTTTTGCATGTTTCCTGAATATTTTTTGCGATTTTCAGGGGAGACACTGCATCTGCGGGCAAAACTTAATCACCTGCAAACAAATAAATGACCTAATCTTTACAATTTGAGTTCAACAATACAACGTTTCTCCCTAGTACTATGGGAAATCGTAACTTCAACGACCATTTCCTCCAAATGCATTTTTCTCACAAACATCTACAGCTCCTGCAGACTCCAAACTTTCCAGTCTTGGACCTAACCATATTCTGATGGTTTTTCAGAGAAATGTATTTTGTTTGGAACCCCAAAAAACAAACTTGAATTTTTACAGATTTCTTCACCAATAACTAACTTATTCAAAAAGTAAAAAAAATTCCCCTTTGAACACATCTTCACAACTAATATATCAGCAAAATAAAACCATACTTTTAAACCTGGCTCTAACCATTATAGGGCTGTGTGCAATATATTGTTATGGATAGAGCTGAAACAACTTATTACTGATTATTGAAATAGTTGTCAACCGTTTTAGTAATCAATTACTCATTTCTCAAAATCTCAAAATGTTATCTCTAAATGTATTGGTTATAGAAATATTTATGCAAATATTTGAGCTCTTATTGTTCCAAATATGAGATAAATATCGGACCATAATCTAATCAGAGCAGAAATAGGACTCTCTCGCTCTCTCACTTTCACAATCCCAGACTGAAGAGACTTTAGAGGTTCTTAGCTTTCAAATGAGGAATGAGGAATGACATGTGAAATTTGTACAAAGAGCATCCTCCAGACATTACCTTTAAGTTTACTCTGTCAAGACGTCCTCAAACGGCGTCACTTTAGCTTCTTGTGGCAAAAGAAATTACAATTTCCATGCACCTTTTGATCAGCCCTAGTTATGGACTACTTGACAATACATACGTGTATAGAACATGTATTTAATAGGCTTGTTTGACCCCATGGTAAACACAGAACATACACAGTAACTACTGCAAGAGCAAGTTTACCTTACTGAGAATATTCAGCATAGTAAAAACTTCTAGTTGTAACTCCTAGTACCCATTAGATAATTTTTCATGTTTCTTTGGAATATGTATTATATTATGGACACTGTACCAGGATATATACTTGTATCGGGATCGGGATACGTATCATAGCGTGACGTACCCAGCCCTAATACACTATTTAGATTTCGTCATCAAAAATGAAGGCAATTTTGACCATTTTTATGCATAATATACCTAACTTTTATTTGAGAATATGAAATGACGGAATACCTGCAATACATTTTTATCTCATATTCATGTCCATAATATACAGCAGAAGTCAAAGCAGTCAAATTGACATAACTCAATTTACATTTTTTCCCTATTCCCTGGCAAGCTTACAGTATATGATAGTGCGCCTGAACAATATTACTCACCAACATCAACTTCATGAGGATGATGATTCGGGAAAGTCGCTCCTCACAGCTCCAAACACAACCTGAATAAAAAGAGAGTAAAAATATGTTTTAAAAGAATGCATTTTGTGCCAGGTTTCATATTATTATTGACCAAACACCGAGTATGTCCGAAGATACTTGGACACTAACATTTGAACATTCTGTACCATTTTTCCACTGTGTTGAATTTAATGTTTTTCCCTTTTTACGATAAGTTCAAAGGTAACCGATTCCGCCGTTTGCCTCCATCATTATATTGTGTGTGGACCTTGATAAAACGGCCGAGCCTCCGCGGTGCCTCCGTCACGTCTGGGTCCACGTGAAGCCGCTGAGCTTTTCATGTCTCCCAAAAAGTCTACTCCTCTCATTACAGAGCAGAGTGGTCCAACATCACACGGCCTCATTATTTTTCAAAAAGGGAAAAAGGCACAAGTGTCCGCCACTAGTCAGAGCCGCTAAGTATCAAACAGAACCACTCATGCTCTACACGGAAAAACACTGCAGATCGATGTGTAACAGTATTTACCCTGAGTAATGTGACATCGCGTTAGATATGGTGATCCGGAAAAGACACACAAGCCACAAAATCAATTCAGGACTCCCGGCGCTGTAAAGATGTGATTCATGAAAGTGTTCACAGTTTAGCTCACCACGAGGAGCTGTCAGTCCAACCATTAAAAGCGTTCTTCCCCACAAAATGAAAATAATGTGCTAGGATTCCTGAGAAGAGCTGAGTGATTGTCTCTCTCTATACTGCCTTTAATGTAAGAGACTATAAGTGTACTTGAACTCACATCTGCACAGCCTACTGCTACTATTTTGAGTTCGCCGCCGCTTCAGCCATTTTTATCCAAATGTGACCCCCGGCTGTTCAGTTTTTTCACAATATGCGCCGCTTGATCGCGCACAGGAGGTTTCTTTTATATGCATTTTAGATTATTAGGCTGCGTTCAGGTGACATCATGACATTTCAAAGAGCCTATAGTTTAAAATTGAGGGGGAGGGCATCTGAAAATGATTATACTGTGTACTGGTACCTATGGTAACAGTGAAAATGCTGATTTTTAGTCTTTGTTTATTGTAATTTCTCTGTGATTCCTGGGCCAATTCACATTAAATGGAAAAAACTGTCTTCTCTGTCAGCACATATGAACTAAGGTCAAATTATTAGGTGTCAAAAAGTGGTGGCGATATTCAAAAACATGTGCAAGAATACCATGGCAGGTTTGTCAAGTAATGATCAGGGGAAACAGTTGTTCGTTCAGAAACTGTTTATCTCCCATAGAGTTGTATTGGAACCTGCTCCAAATGAAATAGAAGTCTATAACGTGAACACAACCTGTTCTGTGATCTTTAAGTCTATTGATGAGTCTAATGTTATAGGAAAGAAGAGAAAATGCTTTAATGGGCTTCAGTGCAGCTACGTTTTCTTCTATAGACATTTTGATCTGCGTAATTTTATGTTTTATAAAATATTCTGAGGGTATAGATTAGCATTTGAGTCACAAAGGGAAGATCAACTTACCATTTTAAAAGGTACAATGCCTAACATTTTGAATTAAACCAGCTAGATACAGAAAATGCTATTTTTGCAGTGGGTAATGAAAGAATCTATTTGGAAGCCTAACCTATTTAAATCTCATATTTGTCTGCCTTTAGTCCACATCTCCATGGAGACGAGTAGGAGACGTCCCCGCTCCCAGTGAAGTTACAAGTCAGGTCTTAAGCTGGACACACACTAGAGGATTTTTAGCCAGATTTTAGCCAGTCTTTCTGAGTCTGAGGAGGCGTAGCTCACTAAAAACTTTCTCTCATGGCATGATCCTGTCTGCCTCCTTATGTGTGTGTGTGTGTGTCCTCATGTCTGTGTGTTAGTCTCAAAAGGTTTAAAATCCTGTAGTGGAAAGGTGAGCCGCTCACAGCAAAGACACATGTTTGAGGAACTGGACACAAAGTGCTACACAACTACACAAAAGTAGTTTTTTGGGGAAGGTGCTCTTTGGCGTTTGGGGGACAGAAAAACGGAGAACCAATGCACTCTCTATTTACATTTTCTGAAAAGCCTTTATTGTACTGGGCTAATACATATTAAAATATTTGAAAACAGGCTGCTGGTTTCTTCCATGCGCATCGGCTCCGACAAGCTCTTTTCAAGAAGTTTTAAAAGATATTAACATGTATCGTAGGCTCTTCATCTGTACTCTGTAGTTGAAGACTGAAGAATCTTTGCCTACGATGGACAACTCCTGTACGACTGAGAACCTACACAGACGGATATTAATATGTATTAGCCCAGTACAATAAAGGTGCCGTGGTTCTTCGTTTTTCTCTTAAATACACATGTTTGTTTATACATTTTTAAGGTATTTTTTCAATGATAAAAAATGGAATCTGGAATAAAATAAATGCTTGTATTTTATTTTATTTACTGGGTGAAATGTTACGCAGTGTCCCTTGAATGTCTATGTCTGTGCTCTTGCAATACACATTTAGTACAACCTTTAAAATGTTTGGCACTGGTGTTAGCAAACGGTAACACAAGTTCAGTCCTGTATCATCCCAGTGTGTTCATTAAAATGTGGCTGTTTTGATATCACACAGACAGCTAGCTCTTAGCAGGATTACGCCTATTTATAACTTCCAGCCTTTTCCAGCTTTTTCATAAAGGAGCCTCTTTCCCTTGTCTAATTTAATATTAGCTGACAACGACTTGACAAGGCGGGATCAGGGGTTAAGATAACACACAATGGGCTGTTAAGTCTATTAGCATGGAAATGAAATGCAACAGCTCAATAGCCTGTTGTCATACCTACAGTGAACAGCCTAAATAAGTTGCAGCGGAAAAATCACAAGGGCCGTACTTGATAAGACATACTCGCGTTACTATGGCAACATCCGCGGCTCAAGCTAAGAACGCAGAGATCTGGGTAATCGTTGTCATTGTGATCCACGCGCCGTGCAATGAGACCCGTGTGCCGCTAAGGAAATCACACGTCCTTCGATTAAGAGACCTTTAAACTCAGTGGGGACTTGGCGGACATTTTGAAGTGCCCCGTGTCCCCTGTTATTAGTGTTATGCGCCGAGCCATATATTCAAAGTTCTTACAGCATGTGGCCTGATTTGCGGCGGAGGACACATATGACTGCCCAAGGGGTCCAGAACTCGACAACAAAAATCATAGAAATCCCTCTGACATTTTGACACGGCCAGTGCGTGATTGCGTGTTGCAGTTGGATTGCAAATGCATCTATTTCCAGTCATGACGTTACACAAATCTCACACACTGTCCCCGAAGTAACTAATAGAAACACGCACTTCTGCGTCCTATTGGTACATTTGAACAGCTGCCTCATGTCAATTCAGAAAGTTACACCTAATATTGATTTTTAAGAAATCTCGCTCGACGAAGCCAGATTATTTGTTATTGTTTGGCCTCCCACCCTGACAGTGCACGCGCTGATTTTCATAGCTGGACTGCTTGTTAACAAACTGCACACTTACAGTCTAGTTGCATATAGTGAATGTGATAATGATTTCCAAGCTGTTAGCCTGCAGTTTGGGCCCATTTTATCCTTTTAATGAGTATAATTGGCACTTGAGGTGATATATTGATATTGGCTGGGCTCCTGCAGGCTTCTATGTTGCTCCATTGTGCTACACCAAGTGTTAACAGACAGCCAAAGCCCATTTGACTTACTGATGTAGCAAGAATTTCTAATCCTGTGAGGAAGCCAGACTGCCTGTCATTGTGCCCCCTGTGTGGTCTCGGAGCTGTTAGTACATTGCTGTAGAGAAAAAAAAGACATAATTTAGTGAGTTTTAGTGAGTATTTACATAACAAATTATAGGAAAAGCAAACCCACGATTATGTCGTAGATAATTAACATGCTAGCGTTCATACTTCTAGCAACCCAGTGGGCTTATAGCCAGGGCTCCATCTGTAACACATCATATTCGAAAATTCATTTTCCATCTTCACTGTCAGTAACACACAGTGACAGTAGTCTTCCAACATCAGCTAATGCTTGCTTATTACTGGTGCCCCCTGCTGTTCAAAGCTCCCATTACGCCCATACCCCAGAGTCCTTGGTGAATCCCATACAATATACTCTATAGGTTATCAATCATGCTTACAAGCTGGTCAGATAGTCCAACATGACCTATTGATTTGAATTGATCACCGGACATAGACCGCAATGGTGCTAACTAACTTGGGATAGATTTATTGAAAAACAGGAATGTAATCCTTTTGAATGCCAAAAACTGTAACTAATAATAGGCCTAAACCTTGTCTCTCCTGCGCAGTTTAGCCTTGGATAAACAACCAAATAAAATAAAATCTGGTACAAAAAAAACCCGATTCATTGTGCAGAAGAGAGGAAAAAAAATACTGGACATGTGTTGTGGTTGCTAAGCGAAGAGTGACTAATAATATCTACATGGAAGAGGTTTGCATTAGCGCAGTAAGCCAAAGCACAGCACGTCTCAGTCTCTACCAATCTAAAGACAATGAAGGTTCACCACACTGTAATTACAGACAATGAGTTTGTCAGTCACTCCTCATAAATATGAATAAGGAGGGACGGATAAAGGTGTTTGGTCTAAATTTGCCACGGTTCTTGACGTGAGGAGAGAAGGGGAGAGCGGCCCGGCGCCATATTCATCCTATCAAAATCTCCCGAGGGAAAGAGTTTTTAAGCCTTTGTGTGTCAGTCTTTCCCTGTCACTGCTGGATGTAGAGGGCGTACAAGGCCCAGAGATTGATGTAACAGGTTTGGCTTTTAAAAAAAAAAAACTGCTTTTAATTATAACCAGGGTAATTCTCCACATGTACCTTTAAGTTGTCAGCTGTTACTGAAAAACTGCTGACAATCAGTGGATGGTATTGTCTAATTTTACAAGCACCAGACCTAGCAGAGACTAAAACTAACAATCTGATTTAAATGTTAATAGAAATCAGCTCTCAGACTGCTGGTTGCATGCCATGACATCCACTAAGAGTGCTCCAGCGTCACATAAGTAGGCTTAATCACGATCACTGTGTTACATTTCCAACACTAGAGATTGTTTTCACATCAAAAGTTATCAGTTTTAATAGGAGGAGGAGACTAACGCCATATGTTATTTATAATTGACCACTTAATGGCTGCAAAGGCACACAGTGTCTCAATCACTTCATCGCCTTTTAAAACAGTGGAGAAATTAGTGAGAAGGATGTTGACATTTGGCATGAATAATTTGGCAGTTGTACAAGTGATGAATTATGGCCCTTTTGACAACTTAATGTTCTATGTTCCAGCTCATAAAAAATGCAAAGTAAGTGCTATAAAACTGTGGAATATCTTCATAAGGTGACAGGTGTAAGGTGACTGACAATTATTTCCTTTTAAAATTTGATACAATTTGTTATGGATATGGCAGTCCATGAAATGCAATAAATTGTAATAACTGAACCCATTAAATCTTTGTTTTCCCTACATTTGACTTTAAGGGTTATTTTGTAAAAGCTCCAACATCACAATGGACATGTTTATGTCTAATTTAATAGTGTACTCAAGACAAATGAGGCACAGTACTTTGAGTGCAGTTCCTCTGTTTGGCCAGTGAGTGGTGCTTTAGTTCAGAAATGTAACTTCATATCCCACTTAAATCTCCTGAATCCGTTTGAAATCTGGTGTATGACAAACACATATGGCTTAGCATTCCAAGTGCACGAAATAATATGATGTGTAAATATATGATGTTCTATTCTATTCTATCCTATTAATTAATTACGGTGTAAGAGACAAACCATCTGGTGTTTAGGCAAATCTATGTGCAAATGTGTGTGCATCACGAAGCTGATTGGATGCAGAGATACTGTGTAATATTAGTCTGACGGTGCTGCTCATTGTCCCTCCCTTTGACCCTTAATTTCACTTCTGTTCCCGGCTGAGTGTCAAAATCTAAAAAAAGAAATGATACCTAGTAACGCTAGGGCAGGACAGTGGAGAACTGGCGCACATGGGTCCAAGTCCAGATCCAGACCTCCAGAGACTTTACTCCAAAGTCTCTCATTATCTAAGACCTGGTAATAGTATTGCTTAATTCAGTCAAATTAAATTGACAATGTTAACAAAATAAATTAAAATAGGCTAGCAGCTCATGACGCGTGTATGACCGAATCTGGACTCGATGGTGTGATAGGTTTTGTGGACCTACCACTAACGCGTAGCCTACAAAAGGCTAATCCTCCGAACCACAATCCTGGCTGGACGGCCTGGGCCTGGGCAATGGGTCCTCTGAGCGCTGCGGTCGTCCTCACAGCTCATGGAGAAGGCCTACTGACACAAGGTCAATTTCCTCCTGCGGAGCCAAAAATAAAACTTTTAACTTAACCACCACGCTGTGCACGTCGGGCCCATCCCGAAAAGCGCGATCACGATGCATCGGTTTTATTACTTGCTACTAGCAGTTAGCATTGGGGCCCCACTCAGGGTGGCTACAGAGCGTTTTTATAGCATTTTTTTTCCTTCTACCATTATATTTACAGAGCTTAAAGTCTGTTTAAATATAACAAAATCATATTTTATACACTGAACAAAAATATAAACGCAACACTTTTGTTTTTGCTCCCATTTTTTATAAGATGAACTCAAAGATCCCAAACATTTTCTACATACACGAAATAACCATTTCTCTCAAATACTGTTCACAAATCTGTCTAAATCTGTGATAGTGAGCACTTCTCCTTTGCCGAGATAATCCATCCTACCTCACAGGTGTGGCATATCAAGATGCTGATGCATGATTATTGCACAGGTGTGCCTTAGACTGGTCACAATAAAAGGACACTCTGAAGCGTGCAGTTTTGTTTTATTGGTGGGGTCTGGGGACTCTGAAAACCAGTCAGTATCTGGCCATTTGCCTCACACAGTGCAACACATCTCCTTGGCATAGAGTTGATCAGGTTGTGGATTGTGGCCTGTGGAATGTTGGTTCACTCCTCTTCAATGGCTGTGCAAAGTTGCTGGATATTGGCAGGAACTGGAACACGCTGTGGTATACGCCGATCCAGAGCATCCCAAACATGCTCAATGGGTGACATCTCCGGTGAGTATGCTGGCCATGCAAGAACTGTGTACAGATCCTTGCAACATGGGGCCGTGCATTATCATGCTGCAACATGAGGTGATGTTCTTGGATGTATGGCACAACAATGGGCCTCAGGATCTCGTCATGGTATCTCTCTGCATTCACAATGCCATAAATAAAATGCACCTGTGTTCTTCATACGCCTGCCCATACCATAACCCCACCGCCACCATGGGCCACTCCATCCACAACATTGACATCAGAAAACCGCTCACCGACGCCACACACGCTGTCTGCCATCTGCCCTCTGCCCTGAACAGTGAAAACTGGGATTCATCCGTGAAGAGAACATTCTCCAACATGCCAGACGCCATCGAATGTGAGCATTTGCCCACTCAAGTCAGTTACGACGATGAACTGGAGTCAGGCCGACACCCCGATGAGGACGACGAGCTGCAGATGAGCTTCCCTGAGACTGTTTCTGACAGTTTGTGCTTTGGAATTCTTTGGTTA
>OMNZ01031970.1:3583-17392 GCA_900303255.1 Lesueurigobius sanzi
CAGTTATTCATATTAGCAGTTGTTTACATTGGTTACGCTTGAATAATGGCAATGATGAAGCATTGTCAAGGCTAGAAACTCGTTCAAAGTACGTAGAAAGCTTGTCAAGAGCGGCCGCTTATTAAAGGAAACTCACATTAAGTACAGGCGAACGATTGCGGGACCCATGCAAAATATGTATAATAATAATAACATCAATTCTGGAATTAACGTTAGTTTGGAGGGTGCAGAGTCATGTAGGACCTGCAACTCTTGTATGCAGTGAAGGCATTTTGTGTTTGGCATGTAACAACGCTCACGGGAATATCCCCTAATATTGCTCATATTATAATAATAATAATGGCTTACACTTGTATTGTGCTTTTCAAGCCTGATTACCAAGTTCCTCAAAGCGCTAAATATATGAATGCAGCTCTCTGTACAGGGTGGTTTACGATGAGGCCTAAAAGATTAACATTAATACACAATTATTTTATGTCACGTCAAACACCATTTCTTTGTAAATATAAAACAATCTTACCAGATACAAAAAATGAGCACCACAAATGCGTCCATTCTTGATCTCAACTTCAGGTCATTTGGCTCCTTTGATAGCAAGTCCTGTCTATTCTTCTCTAAAGGGTGCGCACCTGCGACCAAATAATGGTACGTTCCAGGCACCTGGTAATTGGTAAATTTCCATTTTGTGCTCCCCCTAAAGTTCCATTTGAGTATAGCACTAACTTAGGGATGTTCATTGTGTCTACTGATTAAACAGTCTTGTGAGTTTTTTACCATCAACCGCGATGAAGGAGCGTTTCTCCTGACCCACACTTGGGACACCCTTCTCCAAAGATCATGCCCCCTGCCGCCCTGAATCCACCGGGCTGTCAGGACCATCAGATAAGTTGACACGTCACCACTCACCGGTGACACTTCTGATGATGGCTCGCAGTCAGCAGCTGAAATGTCAAGGTAAAGAAACAACATTTCTAATCCTAATGTCTGAATAAAAGAAACTCACAAGACTGAATATAGCACTGTCGTAAAAATGCTTGCCCCCTACACGCTTGCCCCCCACAGCTACATGTGCACCTGTTTTCATCAAAGCTGGAATAGTCCCGGGAAGAGTGAAGACTCATTTAACTGAAAAAATGTCTGACGAGGTGGGTAGTATGATGTCACCGGGTCAGAGGCAGGCAAACTTGCAAGTGCGGTACTCCGGCCAGAGACAGCAAAAGGAGATGACCGACTCTCAAATCAGCCCATAAATACCTATTTAACCCTCACAGGGACTTAGAGGAGGATTAAGGTAAAAATGTTACTTAGTACTGCTTTAAATCAAATGCGGCTGAAGATATTAAGTCAAGAGGGTTGATAGGTGAAAGTCCAATTATTGCCGTTTGCTGAAAAATTCTGTAAGTCGCGAACAGCAGCCATCATTTATTTACATACGAGATCGTCACCTGGAACGCTCTGATTTTGTAACTGGTAACTTTCACGTGGTAAATTAACTAGTTACCAGTTGCCTGGCACACGGCATAAAGGACTTATGCCACGTGCCAGGCAACTGGTAACTAGTATATTTTTGTTGTTGGTTGTTGTTGTGCAATCAACAACACAATGCGATGGCAATGCTAGTACAATGCAGTATTCCAGTTGTTTTGAGCCCAGACTGTGCACACGTCACATGAAATGGGTCTATGCATCACCTGCAACTGTGTATATAAGCCCAGTCGATTCCAGTCTCAACTCCTAGCTGATGATGATAGATGAAACGTTCAAGAGTTACATCAAATCTAAAACCTGTCCATTTGACAAAGATTGAATCTTAAAGGAATAGGCCACTATAGTATTTACATAGTGACATGTTCTTAGGTGAGCTTAGACGAGTTGATGCGTACGTGTCTGGTCTTTGTGCGTGCCGTGAGTCTATTTAATAGACTGAAGATGTTCTCCCAGCGTATTCCTATGGTCCAAAACAGAGGTAAAGTTAACTTGGTGGCTCAAGCTCTTCCACGTTTTCCCGATTTAAATACGCTTCTGGGAGTAGTTAACGTGGAAGAGTTTGTGGCTAACTTCACCCCCGTTCAAATTGATATCACAGTTTACATTTTTCCCCTATCGCCTGCAGTGTCTCGCCTAGTGAAGGACTTCTAAAGCTAATGATCTTGTTGTAGTTACAGGTTTATGACAGGACTATGACAATTGCGTAAGTATGTCGCAAACTGTTTGCCCATGTGTGGTATAGGGATCTTTTGGTCGCACTGCACAGCCATTTAATCCTTTGTCCCACCTATTTAGATAAAGATCCCCTTTTCAACGTTGCTATGTGAATAGAGTTCGGGTAAATCCAATGTAACCAAGGAAATCCGCCATGTTTGCAGCTACTAGCATACGTTGTCCATAGACTAACATTGGCTAGAAACATTATAAAAAGTGGAGCAAAGAGCCGTGGAAGAGCTCTGTTAGCTGCGGAGTCACTGCTGGTAAATAACACACTGCACAAAATGCTTTTATATGAACGATAACTCCTCCATTAGTTTATTGTGGAAAAAGCATGCTGCAAATCCCATAATGCTTTGCGAAATGACATCACGATCCTGAACTCTGTGGAGCTCATCAGTACAAGCGCCGCTCTGCTGCCGGAAGTAAAAATCTCATTCAAAAATTGCAGTCTTTTAGAAAAAAAGAAAAAAAATCAAATATTTAACCTCTTAAGCCCTAGGCCTTTTTCTCCAAAAACCATGTCTTTACATCATAGGTGTACATGGCTAATCTTGGTGTCCACACATTTGGTAGAGCTTTGGGATGACGGTGGAAGTGAAATAAAAATAAATGATGTTGTTTGACAATAAAATGAGGTTGCCATAGGTTTGAATGAATTTCCGCCTGAAAAAAATACACACATTTTTCCGCAAAAAGGCCTTTTTCCTCCCTGTGGTGTAGGAAATAACAACAGAAATGGATAATCCCACATCAGCTGTCACTAATTTGCAATTTTGGAATATTTTTACGCGTAAAACACGTAGGTCAGTAACTGTATCTGAAAAAAAAAGTCCCCATTTTCGGGGACTCTAGGTCTTAAGAGGTTAAAAGAACGATAGCAGCTTATCAGCTATGTGGAGACATATGGGCATAAAACACACAATAATAAATTAAACTGGCATCCAAAACATAAGTATTTTGAATTTTCTTGCTTGTAAAATATCCATGCTATGGCTAGCAGTTAGCATGTAGCTGATTAGCTTCCATCGTGCTTTTAAACTCTTATTGTATGGTGCTCCATGTGATGTCATATCGCCAAGCATTAGGGAATTAGCAGCACATTTTTCCCGCAATAAACGAATGGAAAAAGGTAAAATATTGGTGTTCTCATTCAAATATAAGCATTTTGACTTTACCAGCAGTGACTCCGCAGCTAACGGAGCTGTTCCTCTGCTCTTTTCTCCACTTTTTATAATGTTTCTAGCCAATGTTAGTCTATGGACAACGCTTGCTAGCAGCTGCAAACATGGCGGATTTCCATAATAACAGTGGATTTTCTCAAACTCTATAAAAATGTTGGCTACATATTAGAGAATGAGGTAATACCCATATACTCACTGCATATAAACTTTTGGGGTTGGGATTTTTTTTAAGAGTACTGCTCTCCGCTCCTTATAAGGGTTGCACAGTGTATTGCCAAATTATTGTTATCTAATATTGGAAGACACCAAACTCATACTGCAGGATGACAAAGTATCTGTAATACCCACAGTTTTGAAAGAAAACGTTTGGTGTTCAGAAGTTCAAAAGTTCAAAAGTTCAGTTTTAGTCATGATTTTTCTAATTTAGTTACATAATCAGTGACATCAACTGGAGGAACTGAGAGAAATAAGACTGCACTAAAACTAGCTATTATAAGAGTAAAACTACAACTAAAAAATGTCATCCTGTTGTGGAGGAATGACATTTGAGACAATAAAATTAAGTTAGAGATTTGTTTATCGTTACTATGACAACAGACACAAAGGATATAGTTAGGGATCTAGCTTCCCGCCTCCAGCTAAGCCCCAAATGTTTACAAACAATGAAAGGGTCTATTTAACCATGTGAAGCGTATGGTGGTCTTTAGTTAATATAAATTAAGGGGAGACGCTGCAGGTGAACAGGGGAAAACGTTTATATTAATTTGAAACTTTTGCTGTATACTGACATTAATATGAGGAAAGCATGTGTGGCATGTTTTGTCATTTTATGTTTTCATATAAAATAATTGCACACTCAAACTGAGTGTGCAAACCTTTTCCAAAAGAAAAAGAAAAGAGAAAAATGATCTGATGAAGGCATAAGACCGAAACGTAATGAATAAATAAGATTTTGGACATCTTATTGCACTCAGTTTGAGTGTGCAATGCTTCTCTGTTCTCTGGAAGTTTGACCTCCGCATCTGCACCTCATATATACTTGTTTGGTGTGCGATACCTGCTCTTTCTTCATATAAAATAAGGCATTTTATGTGTGAAAATGGCCAAAATTGCCTATATTTTCAGCTACAACATGTACATTACGGATAGAGCCAGATTTGAATTTATGGTTCTTGGATAGTCTTTACTTTTTGAATAGATAACCAGCAATAACCTCAGTGTTTACAAAACCTGCAATGTCACTTTATCAATCAACCGCCTGAATGTAAACAGTTATTATTCATTATTCATATTCATTATTATTCATACTTGGATCCATAGTCATATATATTTTTATATATATATCACATATAAACATCCTATTTTTGACTAGAATTCTATCTTATTTTTTATGCAGTGTACAAGAGATGTCTATATAGTTTTTTTTATTGGTAGATACTAAGAGACATTTACTCTATTTTCATTTTATTTTTAATTTAGTACGATTATTACCTGTTTTTGCAAACTTACTTTCTTCTTGATGGCATGTTTTTTTCCTGACTTTTTGCACCCCCCTGTGTGATCCTATCTTAAGAGTTGTTGTAACAAGTGAATTTCTCCATCTTGAGATCAATAAAGAACTATCTTATCTTATCTCTTATCTTAAATTAGTTATTCAGTAATAATCCGTAAAATGTCACATTTTGCCTTGTTTTTTGGGATTCAAAACTCGACTAATCAGACTATGAATAAAAGATTGAAAAATCCCTCTGAACAAACTTTCAAAATTTTGTTAAGTCCAAGACTGTAAAGTTTGGAGTCTGTAGGATCTACTAAAGTGAGATGTTTTTGCCACAATGTGAGAACAAATGTATTTTGACAAAATGTTCATTGAAGTTACAATTTCCCATATAGTTCTATGGAGAATTTCACAGGTGTAGAAATAGGTCACAGAATATTCTAATCTGGAAAGTTATTTCATAGTATTATTATATTTTTAATGCCTCAAATGCAATAAATCTATCCATTTATAATTTCTAAAGATTTGGAAACATTATATTAAGCAGAGGAATGGATGAAAGAAAGCTGAAAATGTCTTCAAAACATACAGATGAATGTGCTTTGGACCATACTTATTGCATTTTTCATTAATTTATGGCATAAAGATCAATAAATGTAGATTCAGAAACAACTATATGCTTTTCAGTGACATGTAAGGCCTTCATCTGGACATAGTTCATTAATGACTCAGAAAAGTGGGAAACTCTGGTGGATCATTTGCTCACTAGAGTGGTATCATACTATTTCGGTGGTACGCGCTCTTCGTCATCACCTCCCACGTGGTTTCCTGGCCGGGAGGGGTGTGGTCAGTGGGCACGAGGGCGGATGTGAGAGAGAGGAGAGGCTTCATAAGCTGCAGACCGGCTCAGAAGCGGGGAGAGACAGAGATCTGCGCGGACACTAGAGCGAGGAGACAGCAGACGCACGCGGACACGCTTCTCACGGGACTTTCCTCTTCACTTTGTTTCCAGTGGATTCTAGCGCGAGCACCTCTTCGGCTCTCCAGGCTCCAGGGATGCCCAGAGAGCTGACCCAGAACCGGATCCAGAAGATATGGGTTCCCACTAGGGATGGCAGACCGGCTGCACGCGCAGGTAAGACTTTTCCAACATTTGAGCCCACTTTTACGCTGAACGAATGGGATGATGCACTTGTTTGCCGTCATCCCATCCGTAGTATTGTAGCGCACCTGTTCTCTGCGCGCGCGGCAGTTTCTCCGTAGAGAGCTTTGTGTGCGTCATCATTCCGCGCGCACGTCGGTCACGTAGCGGCTTTCTGTGGTTCCGCGTGAGCCCCCCTGGTTTCCATGGTGACGGAGCCGGTCCGCACTGGGCTCTGATTGGCCAGGGAGCCGAGCGTGAGGATGGAGATCACTGCGATATCAAATCTCAAATGATGATGAAATGAAGTAAATTATTCATCCAAGGTCTGAATCAGGTCTGAATCAGGTCTGAATCAGGTCTGAATCAGGTCTGAATCTGGTCTGAATCGGGTCTGAATCGGGTCTGAATCAAGTCTGAACCAGAACTATAACCGGGTCTCAATCAGGTCTGAATCGAGTCTGAACCAGGACTGAACCAGAACTAAACTACCTCGGTCTAAACCAGGTCTAAAGCGGGACTAAATCCAGGTCTAAATCAGGTCTAAATCAGGTCTAAACCAGGTCTAAAGCTTTACTACAGCTTTAGATTCACCAACTGTTTGTCACTGTGAAAGGGAATGGGGGGAAAAGAATTGAATTGCGTGATTTGAGACTTTTTCTGTATATCACTGACAAATACAAGCAGGCAACACCCATATTTTCCAATCTTCAGGTTTTGGTCCAGCTCACTCTTAAATCACATAATAAAATGGTCTGATCAAACCGAAGTCCCACGGTTTTGTTTTAAGCCGAGGGAAAACCTTTTTGACAAATAAACTTCACTAGTCTGGATTACTGATCATTTTCTTTCATGTCAATCCATTTTCTGGCCTGTGTGGGCATGAATTAAAGATATTATTTTTATTATATATGAATTACAATGTATTATGAAGTTTTGCCATGAAGAGCCAGCTCAACAAAATGGTAAAGGCCTATAATTTTGAAACTACAGGGTCTGTTGAAAATCTTTTTTTTTGATTCTTGTCATTTGTTCCCCAATAACATAAAATATACCAAAAACATAATTTTCCAAAGTCTTTTTCATGGTGTGAACCTTAACCTCTTAAGACCTTTTTTTTCAGATACAGTTACTGACCTACGTGTTTTATGCAGAAAAATATTCCAAAGTTGCAAATTAGTGACAGCTGATGTGGGATTATCCATTTCTGTTGTTATTTGCTCCACCACAGGGAGGAAAAAGGCCTTTTTGCAGAAAAATGTGTGTGTTTTTTTCAGGCGGAAATTCATTCAAACCTATGGCAACCTCATTTTGTTGTCAAACAACATAATTTATTTTTATTTCACTTCCACCGTCATCCCAAAGCTCTACCAAATGTGTGGACACCAAGAATAGCCATGTACACCTAGGATGTAAAGACAGGATTTTTGGAGAAAAAGGTCTAGGGCTTAAGAGGTTAACTTATAAACTTTCACCTGGAAACAAATAAATGTCCTAATTTTTGCAATAAGGAGTGTGCTATTATAACTTCAATGACCAATTTCTCAAAATGCATTTTTCTTCCATTGTGGCAACAACATCGTTAGCTCCTTCAGACTCCAAATGTTCCAGTCTTGGACTCAACAATATTTTTGAAGGTTTCAGAGAATATTTAATTCCTGAGTTTTAAACCCTTAAACAAGGCAAAATTGTAATTTTTTTTTTTTTACAGATTTATTCACTAATAACTAATTTACTAATAATTCCCTCTGAACAAATCTGTAACTAATATATCAACAACAACAAAAGTGCATTTTAACCCGGGTCTATCAGTTATTAATATTTCATCTCCAAAAATACAGGCAATTTTGGTCGTTTTTACAAATAAAATGCCTTATTCCTTATATGAAAATGTAAAATGGCAGCTGCAATACATTTGTTTCTCATATTTATGTCAGCAATATACAGCAGAAGTTTCAAAATTATGTCACTCAATGAAAATTCTTCCCCTATTCACCCGCAGCATCTGACCTTAACTGAAAGCCTTTAGGTCAGTAGTTCTCAACAGCTATAGTGCCGGGACCCACCATCAATCTATCATTTCAAGCCGCGACCCAGTAAGTAAAATGTGAAATGATGTGTTTCCCCACAAATTATAGTTGGATCAGTGTTCAATAATCTTATTCACTGGAAGAAGTGGCTGTATTACATAAGATGAGTTTTCAGTTGGTTGGGACTATCTTGAAATAAAATCGCCAATGGAACAAGCGTTATTTTGCTTAGAATAAAGTGAATTTAACTTGACCATCTCCAGATGTGGAGCCAGGCTGACGGTCAGAATCACCTGGCAGGAGGATTTCCCGAACGCACATGTTTTGGGTTGATGGTGGAAACTGGATCTCCCAGAGGGAACCCATCCAGACACTGGGAGAACATGCCCACTCCACACAGACAGGCCACGTCCTGGCCCGGGATCGAACCCCGCACCTTCTTGCTGTGAAGCGCAAGCGCTAACCACTGTACTACCGTGCTGTTGCGACCCACTAAAACATATTCCGCGACCCACTTTTGGGCCCCCAGCCACCAGTTGAGAACCACTGCTCTTAGATGACCGATTCTGAGCTTTTGCTGACTACACAATAACTACACATTTACGTATACATTTACATCAGGATATGTGTCAGCTGTGGATTGGTGTGAGGCAGAAGTGGGTCAGGTGAGCGCTGAGGTGGAAGTGTCTGGTGCTGTATAAATAGACACGTGCCGAGGCTCATGGGAAATGGGTCAGTCCACTCACACACAGCATCTAAGCACATGTCAATGTATACTACAGTGATATAGTACTGCGGTTCTCTGCTAGGGCTGGCCGATATTAACAAAAATCAATATCTCGATATGATAACGATGATCAAGCCATAGTTTTGCAAACCATCAAAAATATGTAAAAATGTGCTGGTAAATGTATTCATTTAGATCGCTGCGTCGTCAAAAAGATCGTGGTCGAGATTATATTTCATTTTTATTTTTAGCAGCAGTTTTTGCAGCTTTTTGTTGACTTTAATTTCTTGACTTTGAAGATACAACTTGCATATCTTCCAAACAACAATTTGACAACCACTATTCTCAACTGGTACGGTGTCAGGTACAACAGTTGAATTTAGTATATAATCGGGATGTAACGATTCATCCTAAAATTGATTTAAACGGCTTAAAATGTTAGTTAGTTTAGTCTTTATTGAAGGTACAGTGCACAGAGACATTAAGCTCAAAGACAGATGTTCTGCACCAGATTATAGCTAAATGGCTAGTTTCCAAATGTGAATCGATGTTAAAAATTAAAGATAAAAGAAAGAAAAAAAAACACAAAATAACACAATATCTTTTATAATAAGTAAACCTCTTCATAGCTTTTCAAAATAAAACCTGGAACGAGAACGATACAAATATCTGACTTTGTAAAAAAAAAAAAAAAAAAGTCAGCCTTAGTCAGTGCTTTCCTGCAACAAAGCACTGCGGTAAAATCTGGGTATGTAAACGTCTGAGCACAACTGTATTGTGGCTGTCTGTGATTTGGATATTGCATCAGCTGATATCGCGATACCATATTTTTTGCTGTACATTACCGGTAAGCGGCCCAGATTCTTGTATGGCAGGTTTTTGTAATCTTTGGTTCTTCTTCCCTCACAGGGGCTGGAGCGCCTCACATCTCCAACCCGCCCACGGTGATAGTGATGGTGGGTCTGCCTGCGAGAGGGAAGACCTACATTTCCAAAAAACTCACCCGCTACCTCAACTGGATCGGCATGCCCACCAAAGGTACCGGAGGAATATTCAACAACTTCTTTTAAGGCCAGACGCTGCAGGTGAACAGGGAGACATTTTAGATGATCAATTTTACATTGGAAATTTTTGAAATATTTCCATTAAATTCAGTATTTCTCTGGAATTGAGAGAAATTCCAAATTTGTGCATTTTGTATGCAAAATGCACAAATTGAAATTTAAAAAACAGAATCCATTGAGTTATGTCTTTTTCTTTTCCTCTTTAGTCTTTAATGTCGGGGAATATCGCAGGGAAGCTGTGAAAAACTACAGCTCCTTTGACTTCTTCAAGCCTGATAACGATTGTGCTGTCAAAATCAGGCAGTAAGTCTCACTCCCCAACAAAAATATTCACATTTCTAGCATTTTTGTTCATCTCTTTTTAACTTTTCCTCATCCATTCAACAGAGAATGTGCCTTAGCCGCTTTGCGAGATGTCAAGTCTTACCTAAAGGACGAAGGGGGCCAAGTTGCAGTAAGAACTCGCCTTTTCTTGCTGAATTTTCCAACTGGTTTCGTTGTTTTTTTTCTTACATAACTCTCTTGCCTAAGGTATTCGATGCCACGAACACAACGAGGGAGAGGCGCGACCTGATCCTGACATTTGGCAGTGAAAACGGGTTCAAGGTGATTGGGACTTTGAGCTATGAGCTAATTGGCTAAACTCAACCGCAAACCGCACGCTAAGCTTCTGTTCTTTATGTCATTCAGGTGTTTTTCATCGAGTCGGTGTGCGATGACCCCAGCGTGATCGCGTCCAACATTATGGTAAGTTTAAAATGTCCATGTCACAATAAACAGGGCTTTGAGGAACTTGTGCAGCTGGTGAGGCACAAAGCTAGGTCAACAAAACTGCAGGAAAATCAATCATTTTATTTTTGTATCAACCAATGTCACAACAGGATGCATCTCGAAGGACATTACAGCCACCCAAAAAGGAAATCCTTATCAAACAATGATCAAATAAATGTAATTGTCAGACAAAACAAGCCAAGGGTATCCACCATCCTTAGACCCTCCTCCGCGGCAAGAAAATACTCCCAAAACCCTCGAGGAGAAACACAGTGGGGAGGGATCCACCCCTATGGACGGATGGGCGATAGATGGTCCCTAGGACAGGGATCTCCAACCAGTAGCTCGCCAGCCCTTTCCAAGTAGCTCGCCAAAGGATTTCAACATTTCTGCATATGCTTAATGAGTCAAATGTTGGATGCATTGTTGTTTTGTTCTGCAAAAACCAAACTGACCAAAAATCAGAAGGAAGAGGAAGAGGAAATTACTATTATCAGAAAAACAACCTATTTTTTTTTTTTTAGAGAGTTTATTGTATTTGTGTTTGTATGAATATTTGGGTTTGTTTTCTCCTCATGATTACTGCTGCCTCACCTGCCTCCCCTGACTGTGTGTGTCTGAGCAGGAGGTGAAAGTGTCCTGTCCCGACTACAAGGACTGCAACAAGACGGACGCCATGTTGGATTTCCAAAGAAGAATAGAGTGCTACAAAACAAGCTATCAGCCCCTAGACCCTGATGGATATGACAGGTATTTTATGGTCAAAAATGATATTTTAATCTGACTTTTACAACCCAAATGAAATAGAACTCTGTAATGTGAATACAAGCTGTTTAGACCCTAGTTTTACCTGTACCAACATGAAAACTTAAATCTCCTGTTTCTCTCTCCAGGGACATGTCCTTCATTCGAATCATCGATGTTGGTCGACAGTTCTTGGTGAATCGTGTGCAGGACCACATTCAGAGTAAAATCGTGTATTACCTCATGAACATCCAGGTCCAGCCGCGGACCATCTACCTTTGTCGCCATGGAGAGAGCTCTGATAACCTGCAGGGGCGCCTGGGAGGAGACGCTGGGCTGTCTGCGCGAGGGAGACAGGTCAGCTCCCCAAACAAATCATAGTTGAATAAACTAAAATAAGACGAGACACTGCAGGTGGATGGGGGAAATTTTAATTGGGTATCAATTTACAGATTTTGCTGTAAAAATATGGCATTTTTTTATGCATAAAATGGCCAAAGTTGTCTATATTTTTGGTGAAATCTACATGATGGATAAAGCCAGGTTTAAATGTATTATACTGTTTTGTTTATATATTGGTTATCAAGATCTGTTCAGAAGGGATTTTGAAGCCCTTGTTTATGAGAAAATAATTAAATATGGAAAAATCCCTGTGAACACACCTATATTCTTTCCAAGACAGGAAAGTTGAGACTGTAGGAGCTACTAGTGGAGATGTTTTTGCCACAATGTGAGAAAAATGCTTTTTGACAAAATGAAGTTACAACTTCCCATATAGTTCTGTGGAGAAACATTGAATCAGTGCAATAATTACATTATTGTCAAGATTAGGTCATTTATTTGTTTCCTGGTGAAAGTTTATAAGAACAATCCCAAAACCTGAAAATTCAAAATATTGAGTTTTGCTACAGTGTCTCCCCTTTAATAATTTTCAATATGCTTGAAACCAGTATATGTACCAAATTCACATAAACCATCTTGTGGTTGCTTGTGTATTTCATCCATAACCAATCCAACTTCATTTCTATAGCACATTTTATAAACAAGAGTTTCCAAAGTGCTGCACATGATTAAACAATCATTCACAAGAAAAATGGTAATGGTACAAACAAATTAAAAACAGTAAATAAATAAAAGTAAAAAGACAGCAGAATAATAACGTCTTGTTCCCGCTGTTTGCAGTTCTCTCTGGCTCTGGCTCGGTTCGTGAAGGATCAGGAGGTGAAGAATCTTAAGGTTTGGACCAGTCAGCTGTGCCGCACCATTCAGACGGCAGAGCACCTGGGAATCCCTTATGAGCAGTGGAAGGCTCTCAACGAGATTGATGCTGTGAGTGACAACAGTGCAACAAGATTCATTTTTAACAGTTTATTTGGTAATAACTTTTTACGTATTTGAGAAAATGCAATGATTTTTGGTGCGATGCATCTTGCAAGATGCTGTTAAAATGTAATCAATGCACACTGTGTAAACTTATTGCCCTTATGTATTAAGCAGCTGCACTTTTTGCGTACTTCATAAAATTGCAAAGTAGCTCTCAAAGGCTTTCTATACTTCTACTCAAGCCTGATAAGCCAAATTTTAGATGGTCCACCACTGATCAAGAGCAATATCAGAGTGGACAAGGCATTCAAGGAACAAGGAATGGGATATTGTTTCAAAAGCAGAAGTGGATTGAGAGGAGGACAGAATCTGCTGAAGAAGGTCATGTGAAATCTGAACTAGGGCTGTTTCAGTGCTGTGTTTGGACCTGAAACTGGATTGGAAAGGCTCGTAGAGAATATTTATGGCCTTAATAGGTTGCGTTCACGTGACATCACAACATTCTAAAGAGCATTGGGCCTCATTCACGAAACAAACTTACAAACAAATTTGTTCGTAACTCCTTCGTAGGGCGGTTTTTGGGATTCACAAAATTTGTTCTTAGCGGAAAACGTTCGTCTGGAAGAACAAATCCTACGAACAGTCAAGAGGACTCGTACGCTCAAAAAAATGTCCAGTTCTGTACACGAGCATGCTGGAGTCTTATTTCGATGTCTTTTATATGCAGTCCAAAAACATTTGAAAGATAAAGTGCACCGTGTTGATTCATTTCAGGAAATATGTAAATATAAGTATAATTCACTACATAAACCTTATGTCCGGTCAGAAATAACTTGTTATTAATTTTAGTTTTCTTAATGGCAATCATTACAGCTAAAATGTACATATTTGCAATTAATGCCGACGCTTATAAATAGGACTAAATGCGCACGAGACTGGCTTTCATTCAGTGGCAGGCTTCAAACATCAAACATTATCGGTGCCATTGACTGTACTCACCTGCGCATTATAGCTCCATCACCTGATCCATTTCCATACCTCAATAGAAAGTGTTACCATTCAATACATGTACAAATCATAGCGGATTCCCAATACATCCTGCTCAATGTGGTGCCACGTTAC
>OMNZ01031975.1:3915-17413 GCA_900303255.1 Lesueurigobius sanzi
CCTATGCCCAACTTCTTTTTGAAAGATGAACTCCTTTTTGTCCTACAGTATATAGTATATTGTAAAAGCAGTAATTTGGGGAAAAAATAAGACCAGTGCATACAGTCTGCATTGTGTTATGATCTGTTTACGTTGCCTACAGTCAACTATAATTGTCAATATTTGATGAAAAGGGATACCTTTTTCATCAGGTTTTGACAAAAAACCCATATCGTCAAAGCCTGGCAAAAAATGTTAAAATTGGGCACAGGGCCGTTAAGCTTAGAGAGAAGAGGGTCAGCATGCCCCCATTTCTTGTTTGATTGATTGGTCAAATAATCACAGATTTTTTTTTTGTGAGGTGGTTTTGGGCCTGCACGATTTTGCCCAAAAAAAAAACTATTTGTGATTTTTCAGACAAGAAGTTGCAATTGCCATTTCATTTGCGATTTTAATTAATTATATACTTATGTTGTATATTTTTCTTGCAATTGATTATTGTCTAGGCATGGGACGATATGGACATTTTGTATATAAACAATTATCTTGCACAAAACTTATTAAGATTCACAACATTATCAGTTATTTCATAGTTTTTGGTGGATAGAGTTTTAATTCTGTGTGGCATGGGTGCTATGTTTACATTAGCTATGTGCTCTGGGGCCGTGGTTTCATCTTCAAAAACGATGATGCCAATTATGAAAAAATGCTACTCACCGTTCTTTTCATCGCGATTACCAATATTATTGTATATTGTCCCAGTCCTGTACTGTTGTCAGCAAAAAATACTTCTATAACTGCTATTATACAATGTGGTACTATTTTACTACATTTCAGTTTCATAAAACGCTGGAGACACAAGACAGAAAAAAAAACTCTCAGTCTTTTGGGTTAGGTCGATTTGATATTGATTAATTGTGCAGCTCTAGGTGATGTCATTTAGTGTCTCTACTTACCAAATACATACCAAAATACATTGAAGGCTAAGTTCCCTGAAACTTTTCCAGTTGTTTTGGAGTTTTACAGTAATTGTTTTGGGGGGAAGGTTTGTGATGATATGACATCTTCTCGCTATATTTTTTTCATTTTGTTAGACAAGCTCTGCCTTTCGCACAAGTTTCTTTGGCATTGGATTTCAAATAGGGTCCTTTTTATCTAGGTCATTGGAAGTGTAGATGTATTCACATAACTAGTTAATAAGAAAAAAATATTGCTTTGACTTAAACTAAGAAACTATTTTAGTTGACAAAATTAATACTGATACAAATGGGCAATTCATGAGCAGAGTTACGGATTTAAAATTTATGATAAGAAATAAAGAGGCTTGTCATCTCTCTTGTTCTGCACTGACTTATAGAAGGTCTACGTTAGATGTCAAAGAATTTGATGATTTTTATGATTTTTTGGGAGAGAACAAGAAAAACGCAACCTTGCTTTACAAAGGTTGTCATATTTCCAAACCGCGGGAGAGCTAAAACTCAGAACAAAATGGCTCTCTGAAAGCTTGGTTTTGTCTGAGCCATCAGAACAGACAGCAGAAGTAAAGCCAAACAGTCACCATAGATCCTCCATAACTTTGACAGACACAGCAAAGCCTTTTGTTGTCGGGCCTCTTATGATGTTACCTTTTTATTTATTTATTTTCTGCCCAGACATGCCGGATGAAATGGTGCCATTCGACTGGATGTAAGAAAAAATAAAAAAAACAAAAGCATCTGTCTGGAGCCTCGGTGGAGACGCTTGTAAATCAATGAAGGCACAAAGACAGGAAAGTCTAAGTGGGGCCTAAACACAAGATTAATATGGCTCAAGGTTTTGATAAAGGTCAATTCGGTAAAAGTAGGCACATCGGTTTGAAGCAATTACGGATCACGATCGGGGCCCACCTGAGGAATCAGCGTTACCATGGAGACATCCTGAACAGGAAGTGCTGAAGCTGCTCTGCATGACGACTTCTGCATGGGTTTCATTATGTTTGTTTACTTCAGGTACAGTGTTTGGAGACATGTACATCTCTCCGACAGTCAGCGCGGATAAAAGATAGCGAATACATTTATACAAAAACAACACCGAAATAGATCCACGCCTACTCGGTGTGCGTGAATTTAATAGTTGGGAAAAAGTAAAGTAAAGTTGAGCCCTTAGCTTCCAGGGCCACAACAGTAAATCATTTGTCTCTTACCATGCACTGAACTCACAGATGACAGAATTACAGAGATCGGAATTTGAAATCGAACAAAACTTCACTTGGGCAAGACACTGACTGTACACCCTACATCTGGTAATTTGTGGCTTAGCTTGAGCCCATGGTTAAAATTTTACTTATTAGAGTGAAGGCTGGTCTGGTGGTTTAGGTCAGTGACGTGCAGAGAGGTTTTATAGGGCTATTGCTCAGGTGGTGTGAAGGGCTCTTATGGTGCAGGGGATACAATTTTACCTTTCACATGGTCGGTCCGGATTCAATTCCAGGCTGATCGCGGCTTATTTTTATTTATTAGTTTTGCTTTTACCCCTATTAATTTACTTTAGGTTGATTTTCGTTGTATATTAATGAGAATTTGATGTGATAATATCCGTGGTGTAGGTGCCTATTTCTGTTTTGTCAAATAAAAAAGAAAGCAAGCCACAGGCTTGATTCAAACTCACCACCCTTTGCTTTAAAGTCAGACGACCACTCAATGGAGCTAATCATCCACATGTGTACAGCATTGGCTCCAGTTACAATATATTAACGTAACGCTAAACAGAACTGCATTATTTACATGCATAAGTGTGGTCTAAAACCAACCATGAAAGTATGAGATTTAACTTCGCGCCCAGGGGGAGGGCCGGGGGGTACGTGCCGCTTAGCCATTTTGGGCAAGGGGCATACCCTCACCATCACGAGAAGCTACGCCGCGACGAGTAGAAAGGCCCATCATTGCACATCATTGGTCTAGGTGTAGATTGTTCTTATGTCACAGTGTTATATCTATCAAAAGGTGGGTTGGTTAGCAGATATCTCTCTCATTTCTCTTCTCCTCCGCAACACTTTGAAATTACACGGTAGACAGAAATCAGAAACCAATTCAAATGCTGACGATCATCCTTTCAAAACAGGGTGAGATCATGTGAGCCATGTCTGTAGTAGGAAAACCGGTCACAACCTCTGGATGTATTTAAAATATAAGCTCATTTCACATCTCCAAAAAAGGCCAAAAATTATCCTTTTCTTTTGAGTCACACAATCTTCTAAGCCACTACGACCATGGCTCTTCATATTGAAAATCGTCATTTAAACTTTGAATTGTGAGTACGATATATTTGCGATTTATGTTTTAAAAGCAACATTTTATCCACAATTTAAACACACTCTGGAGCAACATTTGAGAAAGGACTGAACTATGAAAACCCAATACAAGAATCACATGCTTTTTAGAGTATATAGACTTAAACTAGGGCTGGGCGATTTGGCCTAAACAAGATTTCTTTATTTTTTTTGTAATTTGAGTTTCAATTTGATTTTCAATTTTTTTTTTTTAAAGCACTTAAAATTACTGCAGACATATTGCACTTTTTACCTGGGGGAGTCTGAGAGTCCGGCAGTTTTTGTTTGTTTTAATTCAGATGTGATTTTCTGCATTCAGGGGCATTTTAGAAAATAAATTATATTTTCAGCTGGTTTCAGCTGTAGGGTTGCCACCTGTGCCTGACAAAAAACCTGGACATTTTGGCAACCCAATCGACCCTTTTGCTTATAAGCAGCGGCGCCCTTCACATCTAACCCAAGACAAAAAAATGCCCTTCTACAGCGAAATTGGACATAACCTTGTGATGGAGCTATGTTAGATTTGCTTTAAGTAGTTACTTTAAGTGGTTAATGTCAACAGATGTGTTTACTAATGATATTATTTTGCTCTCAACGGTAATCTTTTGATTAATTTTAATACCATTATGTTGTTATTTATTCAGTTAATTGCTTTAAAAATGTCCAGTCTTTATTGTTTTGGCTTATTTCCTACAGTTTTTGATTGTAGACACCTGGGGGCGCTAGTGGGCAGGTAAAAGGTGATATACAGTATAGGAAGTGTCCCGGGAGAATATTTTTTTTCCCCGGGACAGGCCATTAAAAAGAAGGACAATCAGGTAAAACCGGGACAGGTGGCAACACTATTCAGCTGCCATTTGTGCTTTTAGAATTAATTTTTTAGGGAGACTAATGGGTTTTTTTTGTGGGGCCCCCTTCAAATTGGGCCCTCTCAGCAATTGCCCAGTTAGGCCCCTTCATACTTACACAGGCCAAGACAATGTCAGTGCCCTCTGCTTGAGTGTGGAATTCCTTCCTTTAAAAAAAAAAAAAGATTTGTCTGCCGCCTAGTGGCTGGATTGAGCATTTTAATTATTTCTTTAAAATGTCTTAACTCCTGACAGAAATGGGCTAGAGACTTATTTTTTTGTTTGTTTTTTTCCTTAAATCTTAATTAAAGATTTTTTGCCCAGCCCTAACTTATACATAATAAACAGGATATTTTGTTGTTTACAGAAGACCCTATTCACCTTATTCTGTCCCGCACACTTTTGTTGTAAACAGATTTCCTGTTTTTATTAGCACTTCCTGTGAGCTGGAATTTCCATTGTTGTCAATGGAAGAGAGTGAAGAAAATAAAATGGGAATGAACAAAAAAAAAAAAAATCACAAAAAAATTGAAAGTAAATAGGTTTGTGTGGCTCAGGTTTAGTTTCGTTGGAAGGGCGATGGGAAAAAAATTGTACCTAATCATTTTTTTGCGATATTATATCTTGACTTTGGCTAATTGTCTGAGGAACTCTAAAGGACCAAATCTGATGGATATATTTACACAGCAGTTTGTTGTAAAAGTTACATGTTGCACCAAAAACTGAAATCAAAGCCAATATCAGCTCAAGTCAGACCTGCAGTTTCACCATAAACACAAAATGGCGGCCCCCATTGCAACTTCCTGAATAAGGTGAATATAATTGTGATCTTCATGATTTGCAAATTATGATATTAAAATTGCAGTTTCAATTTATTGTAAATCATTAAACAGCCCTACCCAAACTACAACAAAACTGTGCTCACCCACTGCTTGTGACGAATTGCCATGGGACACTATTTAAAGGACGGGTCAAATACAAATAGATGATCATTTAAAAGTTTGTGTCAACGGATGGCATAAACATAATATTTATGGGAAAGGTTAAACTGATTTTAATCAAATGTTGGCCCAACGCTTGCTTTTTATTTAGAGGCAACAGTAATCACACTTGTTGTCCATCAAATTTAAAGACGCCACCTCAAAAAGACTCCCCAAATGTGACACTTACAGTATAACATTATGCTTAATGTGAATCATTTAATCAACTTATCCATACATTTCTAATCTAAATCCTAAATTATAATTTCAATTTGATCATGATTCATGTGGTGGAAGTATTATTTAGTACATTTTATTTTTAAGAAGTTACTACAGATGCTTCTGAAAGTTCCTAGTTTACTGTGATTGGTTAAATCTGTCTGACCCTCACTATGGGCATAACATGGATTGACTAGTGACATATGATGCATTCAATTGAATCACGATATCACCAAATTGGCCAATCCTTTCTATTTTTATGGCCATATCGCCCAGCCATAAGATGATATCTTGAGAACTTCTTCATGATCAATATATTACACAAAAATAAACAGATTAATCAAATGCTAAACCATGATTAAATTGATAGAAAAGGGCTTTTGTACATATTCACTGAAACCAATCTCCTCAGAAGCAGGTAAAATCCAGAGAGGCTCTTTGATTTTCCAATAGACTGTGGTTGCATGCATATTTCCTGCTATATTCATATCTCTCAAACAAGTGTGGGAGCCTGAAGGTCTAAACCTCTGCTGAAAGGATTAAGTTCAAAGGCAGGGGAGAAAATCACTCGCAGATTCAAAGTCTCCATCCATGCACTGGGCCGTTTTAAAGCCACCAGACCTCTGTCCCACAGGCAGTGAGCCGAACAGCTTTGTCCGGGCAAAGTGGAACCACGGCTGTATTCACATTGAAACTTTTCTCGCTTTAACGTATACTTGTGGAAGGAGGCCCAAAATTAACTGCAGCTGTGGATTTTACAGCACTATGACAACTGAATCTGCACTCACCTCATCTTCAAGTGGTTGAAGGGTATCCACGCAGCGTACGGACAATAGAATTATGTCCATTGACCTATGCAGTAAATTTAGCAGATTATCCTAGAAGAAGAAACATAAGCATCCAAACAGTTGTTAAGTGACAACAGACAATGCATTGGGTGGGGTGGATGAAGGTTAATACACTCCAATTCAACAAGCAAGTGACCCACCAACTAGAGCTGGAAATCTTTGACCAAACCTGACTGGACCCGGCGGGTTTGGGCCGGTTTGGGCATAATTTTTATCATTTTACTCGGGCCCGGGCCAGTCTCGGGCTTACATTATGACTTTAAATGAGCGGTCATGTGATGCGTTTCGATTAGCGCGAGGGGCAGCATTGCGCAATACTAGCGCAGAAGATCAGCGTGAGAAAGATGCCAAAATGGATGCTGAGGAGGTGAAATGGAGGCTAGTCTGTGGAGGAAGAGCTGTGTGCAGGAGCATTTTTGAGAAGATCGCGCACAGAGACATCGCAGGACATCAGGTTTGTGAGGAAAAAGGGGGGAACATTGCAGGACACTATAGGCATGGGGCTGGTCGGCTTGATCTTCGCGAGACCAAGCAGCCTTTTCCCTGGGAAGGTCGCACACAGAGCTCCTCGGAGCGCCAGAAAGGCACATATTGGGAGAATTCTTCTGACCAAGACAACGCAAAGTAAGCAATTTAAGCTTTTTGTAGGAAAATACGGTTGGAAATTTTAGAAGTAACCTACCCATGCGGTTCAGACCTGGTTTAGACCTGGTTTAGTTTGGTTTAGTCCTGGTTTAGTCCTGGTTTAGTCCTGGTTTAGTCCTGGTTTAGTCCTGGTTTAGTCCTGGTTTAGTTCTGGTTTAGACCTGGTTTAGTCCTGGTTTATTTCTTTGTGGTTTTGCGTGATCCTTGTAGCCTCCTGGCGACTTGTTCCTGTGACGGGTCACATTTGAATACGCTCGGGCTGCAAACAGGTTCAGGCTTTAACAAAGCTGTCAATCAAAATGCACCTGTTGGGCTCGGGTTGAATTCTGTCGGGCTCGGGCCATTTCGGGCCTGACTTTTAAGGCCCGTTTTAGGGTTGTGCCACAAATATTACGCATGTGGATAGTGGGAGGACACCGGAGAGAGGCCACGTGTGCTGCTGCCGCTGCAGGACTACACAGCCGCGCTTTTTTCCCTCTCTCACTCCTCACCGCGACGCCTGGGTTGTGTATGGAAGGTGCTATGACAGTTACGATGTGATTTTGGAGGTTCTTGAAACTCTCCCATGATCCCTTTGGCCGTCACTGCTCATGCGGCTCCCCCATAGATATACAATGCATCACTCATTAACCTCTGTGCGAAACTCGCCAAGAAACTTAGTTCTGCAGCGCTTAAAATCACGTTAATAATAAATTAACATTATTGGACGATATCATCGTCCATCGCGATGGATTCACTGCAAACATTGGCAACTGCCAATTAAGGGGACATCGCCCAACCCTAGCCCGTTTCCAGCTCTACCACCAACTTATAAACCTGCATTTGGGCACCTCACCATTTATGTTTCATCCACCCTTTTTCTTACACTTTATCCGGAGCCGGGTCACGGAGGCAGCAGTCTGAGATGAGATACACTGACTTCCTGATCCACTCACATTTCCTCTGGCTCTTCAGAGGGGATACCGAGGCGTTACCAGGCCAGCAAAGAGACATAGTCCGTCCCACCAGCATGTCCAAGGTCTTCCTCAAGGCATTCCAACAAGACAAGCCTGGACCACCTCCCCAGGGAGGTGACCAGGAGGCATCCGGAACAGATGCACAAACCACCTCAGCGGATCTGGAGGAGCAGCAGCTCTACTTCATGCTCCTCTATGATGACTAAGCTTCTCACCCTGCGGAGGAAACTTGTTTTGACCACTTGTATCTGCAATCTTAGGTGCATACACTCCATTTGTACCGCACTCCTGAACCAGAAACCAAGATACAGTATTTGAACTCCTCCACTTGAGGCAAGGACTGTCCACCGACCTGGAGATGGAATGTCAAAGTTTTCTGTCTCGCAGACGCCCCATAGCGAGTTCGAGTTTTTTTTTTTCTTCACAAACACGCACACGAGCAGTTTGAAGAAATCTACAGATTGCACACTAGGGGGCGGCAAAGCACATGTCACGTTCATATTTCAAAGATACTAATCCCTGTTTGTTTACACTCAGATCATACATTTATATCAGAGAAAACGCCCCTATTAAGTGAGCAAGATGGCATATTGCCTCTAAATTATACGTTTGAACTGAGTGTGCTGTAATGTGTAGGCTAGCAGTAGGTATAGAAAATAGCCTACATCTCCCATAATGCTTTGCCCCTAACTAAACACGTGCAGTCCTGTGTCCTCCTCATTATACATAACACGCTACACCTGCCCATACTCTCCCGCCTGCACCTCACCCCAAAGCCTCCGAGCACGCCCATATCGCGGCGGTGTTTGGATTTTGTTTGTGGGTGGAGTAAGGCTCTGGCACACACATTTAGTTACTTTTTAACATTTTTATGTACTATGAAAAATGAATAGACAACAGAACACAAGGACACACAATGTACTGGGTGAGTGTTGGTAATTTGGTCACCAGTGGACTAATAATTGTACAAAGACAGAAGCTAACCACCATGCACCCATCCTTAATTTGTCTATAATTATATTTAAACAGGACATGTCAGTGCTGGCAAACAAAGTCAGATAGGCTCTCAAAGGACTAAAGGTAATGCTGGACTCTTGTCATCGACATGCATCAGACCATGGAGAAAGGCTTTTGAGGAAAACGCTGCAAATTACTTTTTCCGATCCGGGCTGGGACTCTCTCTGGCAATTTGCCAAGTGCTACTACCCCCAGGTCCCAGTAAATGCTGTTATTGTGTGGCGCATAACAAACAAAAATGAACAAAGGCGAACGAAACATTTAACAAATAAGAAATGCATCTTCATTTAAATGCACCAAGGAAAACAAAAGGCTTTTTATCAACTATCCATCTCACACGGAGAAGAGGGAAAGTATAGATGAAGCCCATTATGAGAAATAAAAGCAAAGTTTACACAGAACGCAAGTTAATGAAAGCCCCTAATAAAAGCTTTTTGTTTGCAAGGAGTGTCTAATGCTACTCTTTCCTCCGGTCTGGATAAACAGACACTGATCAACAAGGCATTTCCGAGTTATTGCAGCAGCCAATTCAGTGCATCTTAACACGGAGAGCACCATGCCTAAACAAATGGAGGTGAAAATTACAACTTATTACTGACGTCAAGCCAGAGATATACCAAAACTACTTCTCTAGCCTTTTGTATTACACTTTTCCAGTAGTGCGTGGACTCTTCACCCTGTTTAATGGCAAGTTCTTGAACAAACTGTATAAGTTTCACAAAAGAAAGCCAGAAGACTACATTCCCCTCAAATACTTGGGGCTAAAGATGCAACATTAACACCTATTACACATGGAAACCCATATGTGATAATACCACAGTGCATTGCTGCCTTATGGTCATAGAAATGCAAGGCGGTCTGCAGAGGAAAGCAAGCGGGAGAAAAACACAAATCTATAATCTTCTTAGTTTGTTTATGGCTGCTGCATTGTAATAATAAAATCACTGTATGACAATGGCAGCTCATTAAACAGTGATAATGATTTTTTTTTTTTAATCTCTCTCGATTTGACTTTCTCCATAATCCAAAATTACACCCAACAAGTCGAGCAGACGCAGCCCGACTGTTATCGTCCCAAATGGAGAGAGAAAACATGATTTTCCTAAGTAATTACTTTCACTGAATTATAAGACCCTGCTAATTAATATTTTTATGTCTGTCCACACAGTAATGAAATGATGGATTAGATGAACTCGCTCTGAGCCCGGCCTCCAAATAATTATGCAAAAACAAATACAAGAGCAAGTAAAAGTGAGTTTTCCAAGAAATTTTGGTACACGCCAACATAGCTGTACACTGAGAGACTATAAGTTACGCAGTAACATAATTAATTCACTTTCTGTATTGGCATATAATACACACAGTTTTGTGAAAGTGCAACAAAACACTACATGGCATACATCATCAAGGCAGGGAACACTCAGCTTCCTGGAAGGATAAAGCAGCTAGGTCAGTATTTTATTTTGTCAGCCAAATTAAGAATAGGGAATTTGGCAAAAAAAAAAAAAAAAATCCTCTATATGTTTTGCCTGTAAGAACTGCAAGAAATAACTTAGCTCGGTCTGATGACGCACATGTCACTGTGATTGGTTAAATCCGCCTGAAACTCAAAAGGCATGTTGGGGACTGACCAATAGGAGAAGAAATTGGTGAAAGGTAGCCAGCAGCATGTGTCTGTGTTTGAGCCAAGAGCAGCATTAAACATAAATGGTCTGAATCCCGATATGATCTCTCCAAATTGGTACATCCCCACTGGGTCAGATCTCAATGCCTGATGCTGCGTGATTAATCGATATTGAGTCAACATTGCAATTTTATATGCTGCAATAACCAAACCATAAAAGGCAGATTATGTTTTCTGCCCTGCTTCTCCAGCTACACGTGCCCTTAGTTCTGCTGGCCAATCAAAAGCATCAACAGTTTTGAACGCTCTGCAGTACACAGTAAACAAACAGCACGTGTGCCTTGCGCTGTGGGAACTGCATAAAGTTTTCATGGTGACCGTGTAAAATGGCTAAAGGAGCTTCTCCAGTAACACAAGAGGATTCAGAGGAGATGAAAGCACGTACAGATGCCAGTTCCATTATTTGGACATATTTTTGAGAAAAGCACAGTAGGACGAACACTGAAAGAAAACTTTGTGAAAGAAACTGCAGCCTGTAGCCTCACCAGCTAGCTTAGCTTGCTGCTAACAACAAGCAGCACAGGTAAGGTTACAGAACTCACATGCTCTCCCTTTTATTTCTTGTTTTGTTGAAACTCTCTCCATGTCCTAATATTATTATTAATGTCATCCAGCAAGAAGCTGAACTGTAATAAATGTGAACTGCAATAGCAGTTTTAGAGGTATATTTTGCTGACAATACTCAATTGTATGAAAAATACAATATAAATACTGTATATATTAAAATTGCAAATTAAATCACAATCGCAATTTCTGTCTGAAAAATCTTTTTTTTTTTTTTTTGTCAAAGTCCTTCAGTCCTAACCCTGCCACAACACATAACAAAGGGTTGTATAGTAAAAGGGTCTGAAATTGCAACAATCAGATAAATCATTATAAATCTACCCATTGTGATAAGCACAGGATATCTCCTTATATTTAGATGACCAAGGACAAAAATCAGTGCTCATTAATGCTGTCAGCTGTGTGCTACATTTTTGAGGCTTGACCAGAGCTTCAAAGACCTTGTATGGACACTCAAGGGGACATGGACATCATTAACATTACAGTCATGGGCAATGAGTGCAGAAGACTACATGAAGACACTCAGTATGTGGTCATAAAGATACTACATGAGTTATGGCGTCTGTGTCTATAAACAAAATCATAAACTTCTGTTATCAGCTGAGAGCCAGGGACGGGACAACACACATATAACAAACTGTCTGGGTGAATCCATGGACTGCAGAGCTCCGGACTCTGTCGTCAAAACATAAAGAAATTCTGGAATTAGTTGTACATAAAAAAAATACACATTTTTATATAATTTTGGCTCAAGTCTAATTCAAATTCTGTAGGGATCGAAAAAGGTTATGTCAAATCTGTAGCTTTTAAACTTTGCTATAGGGTAGTAATGGTTGACAATGTCGATCTGTTTGTAATATTTTGTGTCACGATACGATACTTTTTATGCTAATACTGACACTTTTGATGACACCATGCATATTAATTAAAACATGAATATTCATGAGGATGTAGAACTCAACTACTTTCACAGTCAATAGAGCCCAGTAATGGTTACACTCAGGACAGTAGGGGGCAGCCCCTGGACCAAACACTCACAAAAATAAAGGACTTTTAATGATAGTGTTTATAATTATATATAAGATTAACATTTTTCTTTTTTTTTTTCTCCCAAGTCAGGTATCATCAATCACAATGAACAATGCACATGAAAACGTAAATCATATATTTTTTTAAATAGATGGCTTGAGCGGGGAGTGAAAGAAGCAATTTTTAGGCCCTGTTTATAACAGCATCCTTCACCCGAAACCAGCCCTCTGTCATGCTAATGAGGCTGGGCCAGAGTCCAGGGCAGGACTATAGAAAGGTGTGAGTAGCCTTAGAACAAAGTCCAGGGCAAGACAATAGGAAGCTAATGGGCAGTGATTATTGCCGGATCAGCAAATTGTGAGGTTATCGCTATTGTGAGCATGTACTGTATCACTCATTGTCTCGAATCGTGAGGCTCCCACACCAAGTTGATCTTGGTGTATTATTAAAGATATATTGTGGAACTTTTTATGCAAAAAAAAAAAATGAAACCTAGATTATAGCAGAAACCCTAAAATAATATCCTAGAGTGTCACAGAGGCCGCTGTAATGAAACATAAAGGCACCATTCAGGGCTCTAGACTAACTTTTCTTTTAGTAGCGCTTGCGCTTTTTCATTTGGTAGCGCACAGATTATTTTGGTCACACAGACTTGAAACACTAAAATAAGAACAGTCATTTCCAAAAGCAGCAAACGTGTCCTATAGGTTATATTTACATATGTGATGTCGCAAACATAATCTAAAAATCCATCCGTTTTAAAAGTGTGGAAGTTTATTATTAAAATCTGTCAGTACTTCAACAATCCACTATCTTTTTATTTATTTATTTATTTGACAGGGACATTGCACAACAAATGTGTTGCACAAACCAGAGATAGCTACAAGCTAATTTTCATCTGTAGTCCCTGGGCAGAGGCAAAATGACAGCAGGTTTAAACAGAGCACTGAGTGCACCACTACAGTCCATACACAGAATATAAAATACATATAAAACACCAGAAGCATCAGCACCAGCACCAGAGGAAGAAGTAGACCATTAAACAGTCCAAATAAAATATCTACATTCAACCTTTACATATTTACAATTTAAAAAGAAAATGACATATTAATGATCACAACTCTGACTATCTTTGAACCAATTCTTCAGGTTAAATTTAAACTGCTGCAGAGTGTTACTCTCTCGCACAGACAATGGCAAAGAGTTCCACATTCCTGCACCTTTGACAGAGAAGCAGTTCTGTCCAAAAGTAGAGGACCTAAAGTTGACGTAGCAGTCTCCTCTGGACGAGGAGCGAGTTGTTCTTAGACCTGCTTCACTACATGGTTTTACAAACACTTTCAGGGGCTGTGGTGCCAGATCATGGAAGATTTTATACACTAGACTGACATTTGAAAACTTAATAAAATTTTCAAAAGTTAA
>OMNZ01031979.1:0-17439 GCA_900303255.1 Lesueurigobius sanzi
TTTAACACAATGTAAATTTCCAAACTTATGTTCCATGATTCTGCTCACAAATTACATTTAGATTTGTATCCATTTACCCTGTAGTCTGTTTTCTTACATACATAATACTAGGTATATAGTAAGAGATTAATTAAAGAAGGATAAAAATAGCTCATGACAGATTTTTCACAACCCTGTCTGTCAAAATGACTGAGAAAAATTATCCCAAGCCAAACCACTGGTCTACACTGTTATTATTCTGTCCTTTATGCTTTACAGAGTGTTGTAGGTGTGGATGTAGATGTGCAGATTTTTGCAGAGTGCAGTGGTTTATACATTTTAACAAAGTACAGGACCTTCTAATTCTGATCAGTCCACTAAAAGCAAATTTTGATAACCATTGTTCAAACCACTCACTTTCTGCCCTGTCACACCACTGACAGTCATTTAACAGGGGGGGTGGCTATCTAAATGAGATGTAAATGAGCCCTATTGTCTCTCCCAGCAGCAGAGAGAGATGAACTACACAATCTTTAGAGGCCGTTTTCTCCCCTTTGAGCTTTTTTGAGTGCCTACCTTCAAATGGCCACAACTTCTCCAAATATGATCAGATTCCCATGTGTTACACATCATTGGAAAGCTTGGAGACTATACTTTCATAATCTGTGAATAACAAAAATAGACTTGTGCCCCTGGTGATCGGTAACATTTCACTTCTCAAATACAAAATAAAAATATATTTAAAAATTAAAACCATGCCCAACAATACTGCATATGAATACACAAGTGTTGTTTTTCAAAGTTGGAAAGTCCCTGGTTTGATTCCTTGACCAGAGTGGGGATCTTATTTTCGGTGCTCTGGTTTTCCCTTCCACTAAAACATGTACAATAGATCCTGAATAGGTCTAGGACTCCCCTGAAAAAAGACATTCTGAATCCTAGTGGGAGTTTCCTGGTTAAATAAAGGTCAAACATAGTGCATAACAATGGTTAATTGCATTTTAAGACAAAAATGAATGCTCGACTTGATCTGTGTCAGCATGAAACACCTAATAAGAATTTGAACTATGCTGTTGTTGACTAAGAACCGCTAGCCCGGATGCCAAACTGCTCCATACCAGAAACTCTGCATTGCTGCTGGATTATTGCGTTATTATGGCCATTGTTCATCAGAAATACATTGCACGGTCCTTCTGAGGCACGGGGCTGGATGACTGCCGCAGCCACTAAAGCACAGTGTAGTGCTGCTCTGGGACTGACAATAGCTGCAGCACACTTCATAAAAGCCCCGGTTAGCGCTCCAGAGAGCTTAACCCCCTGATCTGCCGGGGACTAAGTTATTAAAAGGTCATTATTGCCATCCCGCTGCAGATTCCAAGACGGGAACAATGAAGGAATGTTTCACTCCGCTGCCGAGGATTTTTTTTTTTTGTCTTGTTTTGCCTGACCTCAAAGAATGTGATTATGGCAGCAAAGTAGCATTTACCATCGCGGTGATTGCACAGAGCGGGGAGCCAAACTTTTAAGTATACAGCACCGTGCAGAAGTAATGGGCAGATGGGTCTTTAAGCAGGCCTACATAAATAAAGGTGTATCTGTGTTCAAAAATGCATATTAGAGTATAGATAATAGTGAGTAAAAAATGTGCCTTGATTTTTGGGTTCAAAAGTCCACAAATCAGGCTAGGAATCAAATGCTGAAAAATCCCGATGAACAAACCTTCAGAATATTGTTAAGTACAAGACTGGAAAATTTGGAGACTGTAAGAAGTAATAAAGTGGAGATGTTGTCGCCAAAATGTGAGAAAAACTCATTTCCCATATAGTTCTATGGAGAAACATGGAGTCAATAGCAATAATCTCACTCCTTAGTGTAAACATGAGGTCTTTTATTTGTTTCCAGTTGAAAGAGCGCAAACTGACCAAAACCTGAACCAAAAAAACAAACAAATTTGGTACTTAATCAACTTGTTCGGAGATGATACCTACATTAGTGCTGCATGATTTTGATTAGATTCAGTTCAGAGTGCTCATTGTTGTTTTTTGTATCCCCCCCATACAATAATGACTTATGAGTTGAAAAGCTGGTGGACAACACTTTGCATCATGGTGTAACTGCCGTCGGTGTGTCTGAATGCGTGTGCGTGGAGAGGCGCGCGAGTGGCTGGTCTTTGAGAGAGCAGTTAGAGGGCTGTTGTGACATTTAGAGGAAGTGGCTCTCCTTGTTTGACCAGTGCGTGCACATGTGACCGAGGGGGATAAGACTCACACAGAGCCGTAAATCCTTGTAGGACGGGGGTGGGTTCAGCGTTTGGGCACAAAACTCACTCATCCCCAGCCCTTAGAGACTGCGCCGGGGATAAATCAGAGCGCATTCTGCCCCGGTCCGGCTCTCAAAGGTCCCATAAACTTAAACAGAGATTCATTATCAGCAGCAGTGACTGGGGACGGACTTCTATTGACTGCTGTTTGATGCTGTATTCAGCCTGAAGCCAAGGACAAGTGTTTTTAGAATCAGCAGAGAGAAGACAAAAGCATGAACTGCTATTACACAAGCATTTATTATAATATATGTAACATCAGGAGTAGGCAAGTTTGATTGGAGAAGGGACGTTTTTTTCCTAGTCAATAGATCGAGGGCCGAACCTGCCCATTGTGGATCAAACCTGAAGGACTACTTTTCACGATTACTTGTTTCATAGTCTGGAGTTCCCCCGCAAGGAAATTGACAATAATTCAGTATTTTCAGTGTATTTTAATCAGTGTGTAGATCACTAGAGTGCCATTATATTTCTCTAAATCATCTTGACGTTGCCTGCCCCTGACGGTCTGCTGTGAAAACTTGAGATGCCATGACAAAAATTAAGTTCAGGAACAGGGATATTGTTAAGGTTAGGGCTAGGTTTAGGGTTGGGGATTTTTCAGACAAACCAACTCCTAGATCTATCCACACTTACAGCAGACCCTCCTATCTAGCACTAATTAACCTTATACAAATGAAGACCTGATGAGGACAAGATATTTAGTTCTCTACAGAGGACATTGTATTCCCTAAATAAGTGCAGCCTTGGCGGTTTTCTCATTTAATTTTTTAGACATTATTTTGACATGTGGCTTAAAAGCTCTACTACTTGCGACAGTGGCGCAAGTAGTACAGCGGGTCGTCTTGTAATCGGAGGGTTAGCGGTTCGATCCCCGCAGGTGTACACTGTCGTTGTGTCCTTGGGCAAGACACTTCACCCTCCTTGCCTCCAGTGTCTGCGTACATGGTGTATGAATGAGAGTGTGAATGGGTGAGTGGTTCCTTGATGTAAAGCTTTGAGTGCCTAAAGCAGGTAGAAAAGCGCTATATAAATGTGACCATTTACCATTTGTATTTGATTTATAATTATTATCATCATCATTGCTATTCAACTCCACTGCTCAGTCTAGTCCAATCTTTTGATGCCCACCCCATGGAAATAAGAATAAGACCCCAATACGAAATCAGTTTTGTAACGCGCCTGTTGTTTTCAGATCTATCCGGACCCAGAGTTGGAGCAGCAGATCCTGGCCCTTCCCATCCGCTGCATCCACAGTGAGGAGGGCTGCCGCTGGACGGGGCAGATGAAGCAGCTACAGGTACAGTGGTTAGACCCTCTCTCACACTGCAGAAAGTAATCTAGAAATAAGTCAAATTGTCCCTTGAGTAACTAATCAAGAAATTTGCCAGTGGGGTAAGTTTTTTTGACACTTATATTAAGAAAAAAAGATCTCATATAATTCAAAATTGGATAAAAACTTACTTGAAATAAGATTGTTGTTAATATTTTCTCCATTTAAGTGTCAAAAACTTACGCCACTGGCAAATTTCATGAAATTAGTTCCTCAAATCAAAGGAAAATCTAGTTAGAACACTTCTTGCAGTGCTGTTGTGTCTGCACATCTCACTCTTCCTCTTTATGTGCCGCCACAGGGCCACTTCTCCACCTGTGCGTTCAACGTGATCCCGTGTCCGAACCGCTGCTCCGTGAAGCTGACGCGGCGCGACCTGCCCGACCACCTGCAGCACGACTGTCCCAAGCGCAAAGTCAAGTGCGAGTTTTGTGGCAGCGAGTTTACGGGAGAGGCATATGAGGTACACAACAACAACAACCCTCGTGTCTCTCTCTCTCTTTCCCCCCTCTCAACGGGAGCTTGACGCAGACTACCTCTGTGACAGCGTGTAATTTCCATGTCTATATAAAGAGCTTCTTTGAGGGGCGCGTTGGTACATGTGTCGCGCGTGTTGGCAGACAGGCTCAGGCTTTTACACTTCGTGTTTTTCACTCGAGGAAGTAAAGTAACTCCTCATAACACTTTGGTCAGTTCAGCCCCTCCGGTGTTTACATGGGCTCCAGGGTACACAGTGTCAGCATGTAACCCCGCTGCTCCCCTTTAACAGTGGACATACACACTCATGACCAGAAGAGGAGGAACAGGTTCAGCATACATAGTACAAGTATGGTTAAAGAGGTATTCATGGAATAGTTTACACAGGTAGGTAATTAATACTTGGCAAGAGGACTATTCATGGCGCTTTACAGTAAACATAAAGGTCACTCCGGCACAACTTGCGTAACATTAGGGCTGAAGCAATTGATTAATTGACTTACTAATCGTTTTTTGAAATAGTTGTCAACTATTTTAGTAATCAATAATCTGTTTCTGGGATATACATAGACGTAAATAGAGCAAGAATTACACCAAATGTTGTATTGATGAAAAAAAATAAATTGTCCCTAAAGGTAGAGGGTATGTAGTTTTTTCGTAAATATTTTACTTATTTGTCCTCAGATATGAGATAAATCTCCAGCCTATTTTCTAATCAGAATGAGTCCCACTCTGAGGGTTGACAGATCCTAAACCAGTTTGGAAATAAATATAAAACAGGGTTTCCACGGGGCATTAAAAAGCATTAAAAGTCATTAAATTAATTTAGTCAAAAATAAGGCCATAAATGTCATTAAAAAGCATTAAATAGAATTCAAACTGACATTAAATCAAAAGTTCTTGGAAAGTAATGGCATTTCTCAACTAATTTTACAGCATGAGTTTGTCAAAAAATCAAAAAATAAGGTCTAGACTGGAGTTTTGGCAGAAATTGTACTGTATTTCTGGTCAAAAGTTGTCCGTTGTATCAAATTATCTATTGATATGGAAATTAATATTAAATATGTTCTGATTTGTGGCGTTTGTAGCCTTAAAAATGTAGTATTTGGGCATTAAAATGGTATTGAAAAGCATTAAAATTGACTTACCGCTTCCTGTATAAACCCTGTAAAAGGACACTCTCTCTCAATTGCACAATCCCAGGCAAAATCCTAGAGGTTTTGAGCTTTCAAATGAGGAACATTATGTCCTCATTTGGCAAAAAAGTGTATTAAAAAATGCAGTTTCCACAAAGCCAAACAATAAATCGATTAATCTTAAAAATAACCGGCTGATGAATCAATTACTAAAATAATCGTTGCAGCCCTACTTACTAAGTAAAAGTAAAAGTTGCTTGAATTCATAACATTTGACCTCATTCTGGGTCATTTTGACTTGCCAAGTAAAATTATGCCAATGGAAAAAGTATTTTTGCACATAATATAAGAAAAAGCAAGTAAATGTTGATTTATTATCTAATTTTTAGTGCAAGAAGTTGTTTTTTTCTTCATTCGAGTGCAAAAATACTTGTTCCATTGGCAGATCATTTTACTTGGCAAGTTAAAATTACCCAGAATGAGGTCAAATAATATGAATTCAAGCAAATTTAACTTAACAAGAGATCACTTTTTATAGTGTAACATGATACTACATTTATTTATACTATCATTCAAATGCTTTTAAAACTCAAAACATGCATTTGTACATTGTGTAGTGCCTCAATCATTCTTTCGGTGTTGAAAATTTGTCTTACATAAACAAATAAAGATACTTCTATGTATGCCATTAGTATAGAATATTTTGTGTATTATTTACGACACGTCTAAGCTCTAATGGAGTGTTTCTCTTTTATCCAGAACCATCAGGGCGTGTGTCCCCAGGAGAGCGTTTACTGTGAGAACAAATGTGGGGCGCGGATGATGCGGCGCCTTCTGTCCCAGCACAGCATGGCCGAGTGTCCCAAACGCACACAGCCGTGCAAGTACTGCGGCAAAGAGTTCGTCTACGACACCATCCAGGTTTGTCTCATGTTCTGAGGGACGGAAAATGGAATTGCTATGTTTTCTGACGAGTGCTGCGACTGTGGGGATTCATCTATTTTAAACATGTCCAGGAGGTTTAACATTTGAGAGACGACTGGAATATAACTCACAGTGCATTCAGTTTAGTCTTGTTCCGATGCCATTTTTTTCTCATTCGATCCGATACCGCTATTTGGACTCAGAGTAGTCGCCGATACCTACCGAGTACTACTCCGATACCACGATGTAAATAAAAACACTAGCAAAAGTCTGTAAAAAGACGCCAAAGCCCATCGCACATGGCTCATTCTGCAGATAAAATGTATTCTGTCAATGTTCTGTTTCTACTCTGAAGATTAAATGAAAGCAAAAAAGGAAACACAAATGTATCTGCTGTGATTATTAGAGGTTTTAGTGTCTGCAGAGCCCAGAAAAACACATTGTGGTATCTGATAGGTTTTGGTTCAGGTACTCGCCGATACCGATACCAGAAAAATCTGTAGTATCGGCATGAAATCCGATACCAGTATCGGTATTGGAACATCCCTATAGAAAATCATTTGTAAGGGTCTAAAATCCTAACCTGGCGTGTGCCAGATTGATATGAGTATCTCTCTGATTTGAGTTCTACTCATTATCAATCTGGAAAGGCTCTCGTACAATCCAGTCGGGAAAGGGAGGGACCGTTACAAGCACTTGAAGATAATTGGGTGAAGCGCCCGATGGTAGCCTCCTACCGTAATCAGCTACGAACCGAATCTAGTGGGGAGAAAAGCACATACGTCTTTCCGATCAACAAATGCACAAAGGGCGTCTCTTTGCTCCCTTTTCAAAGCAGAAAGAGTCGGCATTTAAGCTAAAACCGAGTCAATCGCGGCATCGAAAAGTAAGTCGCTAGGCACAGCTATTTTTGTTATTCTGCGGCAGAGCAGAATGTGACGTCATAGCACCATGTCCCGCCTTAAACCCCAATGGAGGCACGTCATTGGTCCCGCAGCTTTCGGAGTCGAGCCCGATCGTAAGGGATTGGAGCCTTCCAAGATGTATCCTCACATTTTGTGAAATCACAAATCTCGTGAGAATACATCTTGCAGCGCAAGGTTACTAAAATCCAGGGTTATGCTGCAAAAAGTAATCTAAAATTAAGTACATTTTTCTGGAAATTTGGAATTTGTCCTTGATTTTTAGCATGCAAGTAAAAATATAACGGAACAAGTATTTTTTAACTTAAATTATGAATAAAACATCTATTGGGCTTAACATTTGATAATAAATCTTGATTTACGTGAATAAAATGTATGTGGCTTGTTTTTTTTAAGCAAAAATACTTGTCAAGTCCAAATTACTCCCATTAATGTAAAATATTGCTAATTCCAGTGACTTATCAAGATAAAGCTTTTTGTAGCAGGGTTTAAACATTGTAAAACCACATACTGTATTCAGTTCTCTTCAGAGGACATATATTAGATCAATAATTGTGGTCTTTTTAAAGCCTTTTGTCACTGTATCCATAGTCTCGAACAAAAAAAATGTTATTTGTGACGAGCTCAGGAAGCCTATTATTAATTCTTGTGATGTATTTTTAGAAGAGTTATTTAAAGAACACTTCATCTGCGTGCACAAACCTTTTCATCTCATTGCTGTTTTTGCCTCAGTCCCTTCGCTTGTCACTTCAATGTTCTTTCTTTCTCTCTTTCTTTTGGACAGAATCACCAGTATCACTGCCCTCGGTTCCCGGTGCAGTGTCCGAACCAGTGCGGCACCCCCAACATCGCCCGAGAGGACCTGGCCAACCACGTCAAGGACAACTGCGGCAGCGCCCTGGTCCTGTGCCCCTTTAAAGACGCCGGATGCAAACATCGGGTGAGATACCGTGATTTAGTGGCACCCTGTCTGGAGCGCTCATTCACAGGTTTAAAAGAAATGATGGACATAAACATAGAGACACGTATTGCAATCAGTGGTGGATGAAGGTACAGATACTAGTCAAATATTACTCCAATGAAAGTGAAAGTTGCCCTGTGAAAAATGTATTTAAAGGCACTAAACCTGATTTTTCATATTTTTTTAAATTACAAATAATTGGAAAAGGGAGCGAGTAAAATAAATCGATAGTTGTGGTCCATTCTTAGCTTTACTAACATTTCATAATTTTAAAAATCCTGTTTATTCTTAGAGATTAATTTACAAGCACATTTCACATCTGGCAGGGTCACGTTTTCGGGTCATAGTCACAGAAATGCAAGAAAACTTGCTGCAAACCATGAAATTGACAATAAATGCTTTACATTAGTTGCATAGTATCATTTCCACATATGTTTGCAATATAGGCCTACTAAAGGAGGAAAAACAAATTTCATTCCACTACTAGGAAAAAAGTTAAAGGACTGAGGTATTTGCTTTATAAATTGCGGCGCACACGTGACATTGTGACTGTGTGTGTGCGTGATAGTCAATCAGCCAGGACAACCGGGTCCAGTCATCGGTTCACTTCGGACTTTGAATGTGAATCTAAACGTGATTTGAACTTGGATATGTTTTAAACATTTGGTGAGAGCAACACAAGGTCCTGCTGCCGCTACGTGCACGCTCACATGCACACCCGCATCGCGCAGGGCTTTACATGATCTAAAAACAAGACGGTCCAGCCGTTCAATCTGGAGGTTCTGGTCGGACTTTGAAAGAAATTTTCGGATGAGAATGGAACCAAAGAGGAGAGAGAGCCAGGCCTCTGCTGTTACGTAGCTCTGACACTTCTGGTGCAAATTGACGCTTTGAAACTACGCGCGTAAGACGCGCAACATGCTGCTACACTCCTGCGACACTCTTGGTATAAATTCGGGGTAACTGTTGTTGGAAATATCAGATAAAGCCTTATTTTATTGTCTCAAATGTCATTCCTCTTGTTCTTGCACCTTAAGCCACAACGGAACCACTTTTTTTTGTTGTAGTTTTACACTTATTATCGCTAGTTTTAGTTTAATCTTATTTCTCTTGCTCACTTCCTGCCTCCAGCTGATGTCACTGATAATGTAAGCAGTGAAAGGGTCCATAAAACACACAAATAAAACATCAAAAACAGCAACAGTACTTAAATAAATTAACTTAGTTACTGACCACCACTGATTACAATACAAGGACTACACCTGGACTAAACCAAGGCCTAGCTAAACATACACAGTGGCTTTGAAAAGTGCTCAGACCACTATAAATCAATTATTTTATTACAATTTTATTATACAACCGGAAAACAAACAGAAGGGTATGAATACTTTCCACACTCGCTACTAAGCCAGGTCTGTAGTCGTGAATCTCCTCAGTTATAACTTCTTTGCCTCTGAGCGCTATTTTAATGAGCTTGTATGTTTGTGGTGCATGTCTGTCCTATTTTTGAATCTGACGTCAAATTGAAAAAAAAAAAATGTGGAGAGCAGATGAGTTTCTTATTCTGTGCTGTTGGCTACACACATTTACAGATGGTCTGACGGGGGGGGGGGGGATCACATATTTTCACTTAACGCAGCTACTATTAAATATAGTCTGTAGGATCTAGTGGCGCTTCCAATGCTTTACGTCAGAATGTCGAAAGCAGCGCGTCGAAGTCTGAGATGATGGAAGGGTCACTGCAAAAAGTAATTGAGAAATTTTATTAAAATAGAGTAAATTTGCCCTTTATTTGAGTAACTTTTTTTTTTTTATCTGCCAATGGGGTAAGCTTTTTACACTTAAATTAAGAAATATCAACAACAACCATCTTATTTCAAGTTTATGCCAAATTTTGATCAAATTTTGGGTGCAATATTTCTTACTTAAGGCCATATTTGTTAAAAAAAAGAGAATCTATCCCTGAATTGCAATGGTGGACTTACGTAAAATTTAGATCCAGTCTGTAACAACATACTGAGACAGAAACCAGTTTACAACAGCAACCTTTGACCAAAACCGTCTCAATGTCATGCTAATGATCCTGGACTACTGGGCGGAGCAGGGCCATAGGGAAGTGTCAACAACCTTAGACTTTAACCCAGGGTGAGACAATAGAGAGGTAACGAGCCCTATTAAGTATGAAGAGGCTAAGATGTTTTCCAACCTTTAGTACCAAGAGAGGCGGGACTTAGGTTAACTCGTCCTTCTGGTTTGCTCTTAAGAGACCCACGATCGTGTTTAAGTCTTTATTCGCTGAGGAAGATCATTGGACTAAGATCGAAATGCCCGCTTCAACTACAGAGTACAGATGAAGACTGAAGAATCTTGGCCTATGATTTCTTGTGTAAAAAACATATTCCATTGACAGTGTTTCTCAAATCAAGGGCAAATTTACTTATTTACAGATAACTTTTTGGAGTGTTAACTTCCTTGTTAACTTCATATTTTACTTTCATTCTGCATGAATTGCCGGACCGTCTTTGTTCAAAATCTTTGACTTCAGCGCTGAAATGTTAAACTGTCCCTGTTCTTGCAGTGCCCTAAGCTGGCGATAGGCCGACACCTGGAGGACACCACTAAGTCGCACCTGACCATGATGTGTAACCTCGTGGGGCGGCAGCGGCAGGAGATCCTGGAGCTGCGGAGGGAGATGGAGGAGCTGTCCGTGAGCCACGACGGCGTCCTCATCTGGAAACTCAACGACTATTCCCGAAAACTCCAGGAGGCCAAGATGAGGAGCAACCATGAGTTCTTCAGTCCGCCTTTTTACACCCACCGCTACGGCTACAAGCTCCAGGTTTCGGCATTCCTCAACGGGAACGGGAGCGGCGAGGGGTCGCATCTCTCCGTGTACATCCGGGTGCTGCCGGGAGAGTACGACAACCTCCTGGAGTGGCCCTTCTCCTACAAGGTGACTTTCTCAATCCTAGACCAGAGCGACCCGTCCCTGTCCAAACCCCAGCACATCACCGAAACGTTCAACCCGGACCCCAATTGGAAAAACTTCCAGAAGCCGAGCAACAGTCGCAATTCCATGGACGAGAGCACCCTGGGGTTCGGATACCCCAAGTTTATCTCTCACGAGGAGATCAAGAAGCGCAACTACATCCGGGACAACTGCATTTTCGTCAAGGCTTCGATAGAGATTCCCCAGAAAATAATGGGTTAAGATGCGGCAGTGTTCAGCGCACGGAGAGTCGCAACCTTCGAGTTTTGCCCTTTTGGGACTCTGATCCATTTAGACGGCCCGTTTTCGGAGCGCGGAGCAAAAGGCTGGCAAAGGACCTTGAGGTATATCACAGAAGAGAAAGTGTTTGGTCTTTGCAAAAACCATCACGCTCTGCTGTTTTCTTTAGTTTATCTTTGTTGAACTTTATGACAGTCTACAACGAAAAACGCCTTGGAAATCAACCAGTGCCTAGAAAGTTTATCTTAAGTTATGCTACTTTGTTTCTATATTCTGCGTTAACTAATGTTGGAAAATTTATACAGGAAAAAAGAAAAAGGTTTTCTCGGCTTGTGCACTTAAGGGACAACTCAAGCCTGGCTGCCTTTTGTTTACATGCTCATAATACTGTACTAATCCTTTTCAAACACACTGGACTTTGGTGTCTAGCTGTGAAACAATCCCAGCTCTACCCTCATAAATATCTTTTGGATCAGCCAATATGAAAAAAAAAAAAGAAAAGTCGCTACTACCATCTGTTACTTGATTTGTTGTCAAAATGGCCAATACACACAAAAAGCATTGAGACAGAAGCTGGATTTGCTGAAAATTTGACACTGAAGGGAAAAGCCATGCCTTTTTATTCGTGAGTATGTGAGGGAAGTGAGCAGGCCATTGTTCTAACACGTGCATGCTTCATTTGCTAACGCTCGGACCACATTTTTGTACCCTGTATTCTTGAAATCAAAACTCATAGCTGTATCTCTTCTCTTCTTTTGTGTCCTAAAGAGAAACTTTTTTATGTTGTTTGTTTTTATATAAATGTTTATTACCTTGAAATCGATTTTGAGTACTTTTCGACTGTTTTGAGTTGATGGACGGTGCGAGCAGAGGCCACGGACACTTGCGCTCTGTTACACGCCTGGACTAAGGACTATTTTCTCTTACATGTGAATACAAATGTACAAAAACAGAAGCACATTCTGTCTCTTATTCCACACGAAACGACTCCTGATTTCTTGTCATACTACCAGCTGATATTTTACAGTGATTTAAAAAGTGCAAAGATGAAAAAAGGTTTTGTAAGATGCTGTATTTTTAAAAATGCTTAGCTGTTTTATACCAACACATTTTTTTTTTGTTTTTTGTTGGAAAGTTGGGTTGGGGATTTTCAAAACCCTTTAGTCTCTTTGTCTGTGCGGTTCCAACCTCACATGGTATTCTTTCTGTATTATTTCCTCTAAAAAGTATTTATTTTAAGGAGCCATTTTGAGAGATTTGGACAGATGGCGAAAATGTTTTAATATGTTGATCGAGGAGTGCTTGTCAGTTTCTTAACTGAAATAAAGTACCATATATTATGTTCAATTTGTGAATGCTTTTTTTGCTTTGCAACGTTTGTCCCTTTTTAATGCAGTTAAAGGTACACTGTGTAACATTTCACCCAATGAATAGAATAACATACAAGGCCCAATCCAGGAAATGTTGCTGATTTGGCCCTCATGGGGTCAGATAGGAGAAACTCAGAATTACTTAACAATACTTTATTTGATTGAAAGCCCTATATTTTGGCATAATGAAAATCTTGATTCAAGTCATTAACTCCAAAGGGGTCAGTTTATACAGCTCATGGACTAAAACAGTGGTTCCCAACCTTTTTTGTCTTGCGTACCCCTTGGGTCTTTCATTTATACTCCAAGTACCCCCTGCTTCGATAGTTTTGCTGATTAGTTGAAGTGATTATTGAAGTGAATGACTAAAACTCGAATTTAGACACTAAATACTCTCAAGTTCTCACTCTATACAGTTATTCTTTTTAAAAAACAGCTTTTCTTTGAACATAATAATAAATACAATTTATTTTTTATCTGAAATGATTTTAAGTACCCCCCTCCTCGAACCGTCACCTTATCGTGGTGGAGGGGTTTGAGCACCCGAATGAAGCTAGGAGCTATGTTGTCTGGGGCACTCTCCCATGGCAAACAGGTCCTAGGTGACGGGTCAGACCAAGAGCGGTCCATACTCCTGGTTGGGAAACACTGGACTAAAACATACTTTTTTTCGTGATAACAAGGATGTTACACGAATCAGCAACATTTCCTGGACTCTTTAAGCATTTATTTTATTCCAGATATATATTACCATAGAAAAATACCTAAAAACGTGTGGACTATAGGCAAGATGTGGACTATAGGCAGTCGAATATGAGATTTAAACAGGTTAGGACCTCATCCAAATCCGTTGTTTAATGACCCACTTCAAGAATATCATTTTCTGTGTCTAGCTGATCATGAGGAGCATGTCTTGTATTATATATGGAGGAACAATAGCATAATTCAAAATCTTATGCTGTGTACCTTTAAGTAAAGTAAACAGTAAAATACTGAAACAAATGCACAATTATTCATTAGTGAGTATACTTTAGAAAGCCATTGTGGTCTTTGTTCCAATCTCAAACCTCAATACTCAGGACTTTATCAGGAAGGGCATCATACTTTGTGGATTACTATTTAACATGTGCAATTGTTTTAAAATGGCTCTACAAAAATAAGCGGGGTTGGACATGTGGGCCTTCTGTTTGGACAATTGGCCGTGAGTGGACTCAAGAAGCAAAATAAAGTTTAAATATACATGACATCGATGAAAAGGCTTTTTGTAGTTGTGAATAAATTAACATTACAATTGTTATTAGTAAAATTGGGGTTTAATTATTGTTTACTTTATATATGGAGGAACATACATGGAGGAATTCTGTATCTTTAATATTGTCGTCAGTGCTATAGAGAATCAGATTTGCTGAAGTGAATGGGGTATAATCTTAAACACTTCATTGGCCCCTGACCCTAAAATAGTTTTAAACTCCTCCAGGTTTCCCACAGCTGACCATCTGACACATACATTAAATCCAAGGTAATTGTGTCTGTTTTGACCGTTTTCTTTGCGGGGTCTGAAGTGAAGAAGCAGAACTAGGTTGGAAGACCACGCTTTGAAGCCAGGCCAGCAGCAGAAGGCTACGGTTTGCATGATGTTCATTTTAGCAGGAGCAGGAAAATTAGCTTTTAATGTCAATGCCTCAGTGTTTCAGTTTGATGCACCTTTTAAGTGATTTAAAATACTTTCAATAATTTGGTGAATTGTTCTGGTAACAAGATTTGCTCGATAGACAGCAACAGAGATTTAAATAATATTAAAGCGGGACTAAACGGGCGTGCCAGAGCCTTACTCCACCCACACCAAAAATTTGAAATCTGCCATGAATGTGTTCGCTAATCCAACTCCTACTGGCTACGGGGGAGGAGGGGAGGAGCCACAGTGATAGACCAGAGCAACGAAAAGGTTAACGCCCCCCTTTCGGTCACACCAGAGGCTCCGTCCATTGAGATTAATGGGGAAACATCGACTGAGATCTTCACGTTTATGTCTGAAAAGTAACAATTTATGCATTTTGTATATTTGTCTGATATAAGATGTAAGCAAATCAAGAGATTTTTTTGCTGTAGAAGATTCACAGAGTGGACAGTTGATGTTTTAAAGTGGGCTAAAGTTAGCAGGAAGTTAGCATGTTCGGACTACAATATAAAATGTTTAGCCGTTCATAGGTCAAAAACAAAGCAATGTTGAGATATAAGAAGCTGCAAAATTACTAGTAACTAATAAGTTATATGGGCATTTGAATTTGATCTTGGATTTGATCCAATTTGATAAAAAAATTAAGCCACAATGAACGGCTAAACACTTTATACTGAAGTCCGAACATGCTAACATGTAGATATTACACACCCATTTAGACAGTTTATCAGCAAAAAAAAGTTGGTTTGGTGTTTAGTTGTTCTTTAATATAAAGACCTTTTCATGCTGGTGTTTCCGCAGATCTCATCTTCAGGGAAAGAAATGGGGTCAAGAGACAAATGTTACAATCAATTTGTAAATGCACCACATTGTATCACTTATATCAATACTTATATTGATATATATTTTACTAAATAATTTGTCCCACTGAACCACTCCACATTAATATAAATCAGCCACAACCTAAAGCCTCACACTTTCCTGGCTCTGGGCGTATACACAGTGCTGCACTGCTGTGGGCCGATCCAGTGAAAAATAGTAACAACTAATTATACGTTAGCGGAGCCTGTTTCCCATGAAGAGTAGAGTCACGTGCAGCACAGAGTTTTGTACTTTGGCTGCGCTCACTTTGGTATGACCCCTACTACATCCTGGACAATGATTTACAGGGTCACTGTTTGAAAACACAACATACTATCAACTTGGTCAAAGGACGTAAGCTCAAAGTTAGAAAAGTCAGATGCCAGCTGCATGAGACGAGAGGGAGAAGGACTATAGGAGTGGGACCCAGCCCAAAATACAAGGCTTTCCACATAAGAAATAACACATCAAAGACTGACTGTGGTTTATAGTGTGGTGCCATGCTGTCGTTCCTCATGCACAAGTCAAACATTTCTGCTTCTATTGAGGAACAGAGGCGGCGTGGGGCAGTGGTGTGTCCTACAGATGGAGAAAAACTCACCGTAAACAATGCCATATTTCTCACTCGAGTTTACCCATTAGAACTGGGTGGCCCATTGAACGTTTTGGGCTGGGCTCAGCTGCCTGCACCCCACATGGGGCACCCATATGAGGGCACCCACCTGGGCCACGTCTAGGCTTGCCCGCTCGGGACCTCATTGGAGTTGTTCATTGTTTATTTGCTCTGTGACTCTTGAACTAGTTTGGCTTGAATATGAGCTCATAAAACACAAACAATGACAAATGAGTTAATGTTTGACGAAGGAGATTTCTTTTCTTTTTCAAAAGAATCATCCACACCCACATCATCCACACCTGCCCAGCACTGTAGGTGAGACTGGGGTTTTTAGTGTCCACTCACATCAACAGAACATCAGGGCAGGTTGTTTGGAGTTGGCTGTCCCTATAGTTATTAATGCAGGTCATGAATTTTGTTTCATTTTTTTTTAACTTCTCGACACAAAAAGGCAAAAACCCCAAAGACATGCCCTCTACAAACACTAATGTAAAAATGTATATCATTAAACAACCAAATATTACCACAACTTGAATAGGAACCTACTCTTAAGAGGAACCTGCTAGGAAACAGTTGATTCAGCTCAGATTTATAGAGTGTGGACTGTATTGCAAATATACTGAATTTAGGTAAGTTCATCTGCTGATCCGGGTCACTTATGTTAAGAAGCTCAGGCAACTCTCAGCTCCACATAGGCCTACCGCGCTGCCTTCTGCTGACAATAGGTTTAAAGCCGCTCATTTCCTGGCCTCGCACACTTGCAGTTGAACATAATCCACCTGCGATAAGGCTGGCCTCCCTCTCCCCATACAACACCACACATGAGCGACTCATTCAATAAAAAGGCACAAAGCACCTCATATATCTATTGATTTATGCATTTGGCTCAGATGCGGGCAGTGATTGATAGTTTTCATCTCTTTTCGAAGCAGCCAACAGAGCGCAGCAGCGGCAGCAGTGGTGGGGTCAAAGGTGGGCTTCTCATTGGCTCCTTGGTTGTGGGATGCAGCTGGGTGTGGATCAATAGTCGACCTGGTATGAACTGGTCTGAACACAGGAGTGATAGTAGCTCTATGGGGGGGAAACAGCTGGAGGCGTTCCGGGGCGGTCCACTCCCCCACACATATGTCCTCAAATATCTCACTGTCACTGATGCCAATACAATACAAGCCCCACATGTTTGACAGAGAGGAGTGGTTTGTGACTCAGGATTGGATATTGTATCTGGTTCACACTCATATTTTAGCCGACCATGTAAGAAAGCACTAAAATAAATATATTTTCTGGAATACCTTCAGAGGCAAGATGGAAGTTTTCTGTAAAGTCTATAGTTCACGGACATTTCATTCATTGCTCATGTTTGACTTCCTCATCCTAATATGATGGATTCACTTGTTACTTCCTCATCAAACTGTTGATAATCCAAAACACATTTATTAGACCCCCACCCAGTATAAGGTGCTTGCCACTGCTGCCATAATTTAATAGTCGAAGAAGAAGAAGAAGAAGAAGAAGAAGAAGAAGAAGAAGAAGAAGAAGAAGAAGAAGAAGAAGAAGAAGAAGAAGAAGAAGAAGAAGAAACATAGCTTTACCAATCAACTATGAAAATGAAACTGTAATATGTTGTCATGA
>OMNZ01031997.1:0-15356 GCA_900303255.1 Lesueurigobius sanzi
GCCGCTCCGTGACACGGGGCCGCTCATTTCGTACAGAGGGACTGGATCTTCACAACTGAGCTCCCTTTTCAGGTGGGATGAACTCCTTTTAATGTTTGGAAAGATTGGATCTGATTTGACCCAATCGCTAGCCTGGCCTTAGCCATCCGTAAGCTCCGGTCAATTATCATTCCCCGCATATGCTTGACGTCACCTACAACACCCGCCTCCCCCGCTCACTGAATGGTAGGATGAAATTCAACCGATGTATCGCAGCCACTGAGATCAGACCCAGACGCAACATGTAGGGAAATGATAATTGACCGGAGTTTACGGATGGCTAAGGCCGGGTTGGCCTGATGAAGGTCAGAGTGATCGAAATGTTGCAATAAAAGCTGAAAAAAGAGTGAGACATTGTGCGGGAGATTTTCTGTCGCCTACTACGGTGTGCAGAGGTCTTCGATTGTCAAGTAACGGCTTTTTTACTTTCAGTTACACCTCTCTGCCACTGCAGTAAGTTTTGACAACTCAAAATACATGTTTATTTTAATTATTGGAAGTGAGTCTCCAACCTTGCTATCAAGCTAGCTTTGTTTTGTGGCACATTTAGCTCAAATTTCAGTATGTTGTCTCAGAATACTAACCTGGCGTGTGATATGCGTATCTCTCTGATTTGAGTTCTACACAATATCAATCTGGACAGGCTCTCGTACAATCCAGTCGGGAAAGGGAGGGACAGTTACAAGCAGTACTTGAAGATAATTGGGTGAAGCGCCCGATGGTACCGCAGTCAGCGGCAGAGTGTCTCGGTGTGACGTCATAGCACCATGTAACGCCTTAAACCCCAATGGAGGCAAGTCATTGGTCCCGCAGCTTTCGGAGTCGAGCCCGATCATAAGGGATTGGAGCCTTTCAAGATGTATCCTCACATTTGTGAAATCACAAATCTCATGAGAATACATCTTGCAGCACAAGGTTATCAGAATACAGCACTAACGCTACAACAGGTCAGCGTTTGGTTTAAGTATTTGGTCAAATGCATGTTTCCTCATGTAAATCCTACAAGCCGTATGACAGCTGCTCCCAACCCCTCCAAACCCCTCCAACAAGCAAAGCGCTCCGGGCCCCAGTCCTGAAGTGGTCTGAGTTAGGAGCAGCTTGGGAGCAGTACGGTTCGTTCCATCATTCCATCCCTTTTTATTTGAGTTTTTTGACTGCTCCACATTTTACAGTACACTCAGTACTTGGGCAGCAGTGGCGCAAATGGTACAGTGTTTGAATCCTTCCATAGTGTCCTTGGGCAAGACACTTCACCACCTTGCCTCCATTGTTTGCGAACATTGGTGTATGATTGAGAGTGAATGGGGGAGTGGGTCCTTGATGTAAAGCGTTTTGAGCCTAAAGCAGGTAGAGAAGTGCTATGTAACTGTGACCATGGCCTTGAGAAACCATACATTTTTCTTGGGGTGGGCAATTTTGAGATTTCAGTATAGTTTTGTCCCTGAATATCTAAACACCATGTTAAAGTAGAAAAATGACCAAACTCACCCTTTACGATGGTTATTTTATGAAGTTTCGCTGAGCCGCGGACCAGGAAATGACTCCAGTGGCACCTTTTTCCTTCGCCTTTCACTCTTCTCACCCGCGTGTCCAGGCAGAAATAGTGACATATTTGGTGTCCACGTGGAGTGCGTAAAGACGGTGTGAGTCATATATGATAACGCAGATGCAAATTTCAGTGAGTCACATTTTAACGTTACTCTTACGTCGAAATCTTCCCTTCAGTCAGTCCTATGCGATTTTGCCCGCTAAATCCCGCTATACAATGCACTGATATCTGTTCATCAGCCGCAGGTGACCTATGAGTCCGTGAATGTGATAATTGCAAAAAAAATTATAAACACTGTCTGAAAGCTTGAGAAGAGGAAGCCATGTTCAAGACTACACAGTTCATACAGTCATAGTTTTCTCCGTATGAGCTGTTGAAACCATCATCACAGTTTAAACCAAGGAGAAAGAGAGTGCAGGGTCTGACAGCGGAAGAGGGGCGGAGCTACAGCACCTGCAGTAGCGCCATGGACTGAACCATTTAGTAAAGAGGGGTGAGGTTTCTTTTGCTCAAGTAAATAAGCATATTTGCTTTGATTAAATCAACCAACAAAATTAAATTATATCAACATATTGTTCATAATATAGTAGGGGTGCTAAAGCATATTTGTGGTCCAAACACATCCCAAACTTGCAGGGTCACTTTTTAGGGCCACAGAAATGCAAGAGAACTATCCTGCCAACTCATGAAATTGGCAAAATGCTTATATTTCGATGCACAGTGTTATTTCCACAAATGTCTGAGTTTACAATATACTAAAGGAGGGCAACACACATCTCATTCCACCACTAGGAAAAACAATCAGGTTTAGTGCCTTTAAAAATGTATTTATTTACTTACATTCATGAAATACTAATACATAAATAGTTTGACTACGCTTATCCAAGGGGAAACTCATATGAAACGAATCATGAAAAGATCCAAGAGACAAAAATGTCAACTCTGTCGCTTTTGGTCAATGCACATTCAAACAACATTTTATCTTTTCAAAGCCCGCACTCAAATCTGTTGTTTTTCCAGGGCTAATCTAAAAAATGTCTTGTGTTGTCTCTGTGCTTAGGATCTCCATGTTCTTCTGCCAAACTAAATTAAATGCAGGCACAAATATAGTCGAGCCAGAGGAGTTTTTTTTTTTTTTCTTTTCCCTTCTATCGGCTCAGATACACAGAGGTATAGCCCGGCGCATCACACTTCATTTCCTCTCGCTGCTGTTTCGGTTGCTGAATCAACATGGCGGTGGCCCGAGATAACACTGTGCTGTGTCAAGATTATGTCCTCAAGTGTAATTTTACAGAGGCTGCTCGCTGCTAAACCGGTCAACATTGTGTGTGTGCGTTTTGGGGTTGTTTGTGTGCATGTGTGGACACAGCCTTCCAAATGTATTGAAGCAGAAGTGCAGTATAGTATAGTAACCACTGTTCTTTATTAGCCTTCCCTTGGAATGAGTGAGAAAAGGCATTACAGCACATGACCTGGTTGTTTTCTGGAAACAGTCTATATGTCTGATCGGGGTTTTCGTTCGGTTTAGTGTTTTTTTTTTAGCAAGTTATAAAATAGTGCAAAAAGTCGAAAAAACGGCTACATATCCACTGCCTTTTACTTAACACATACATTATGTTGGAACATCTTTTGTTATTTATTATTTATTGGTCTTTTAGAAAGACCAATAATAAATAAAAAACGGCTAGCTTGCATCAGGCGATCAGACTACCTACCAAGATGGTATTTGTTACATTTTGTTGCATTGACCCCCAAAAAGCCGCCCCACGCCTCAAAGAAAAGAAAAAAAAGTCACACGCTGTAACATTTTGTTTTGATATTTACATATCGTGATTTCCATCCTATATTGTTTACCCGAGTATAAGCCACACCAACCAAATTTTAAAAGAAAAAGGTTCATATATACAGTATATAGGCTGCATGTGTTCACCTTGTAGTACGTGCGTACCTATGTTCCCCGACGCCGATGTTCCTCGCATTTTAAAAAGTCCTGATGTTCCCGGCGCCACACCGGTCACACCACTCACCCGCCCCACGCACGTGCCGCTAGCGCTGCTGCTGCTGCTCACGTGTCAGCCGCATGGTCATGACGACGATCAACGAGGCGAGGAGAGACTGAAAGGAATGTCACTGGTGGGAGATTCATCTAACAACTGCCTGCGCTCTGTGCCAGTCACACTCCCAAATCAAATGAAAAAAAGTGCACGGCTCGGGCGAATGAATTAGCCGTATCGTTGTAAAGGCCACAGTGTGAAAACAGTCGCAGCTTATAGCCCGGAAATGATATGTATTTAGCTTTGTTTACAGCACTAATACGCTGTGGCATTGTTTCAAAAAACTTCTGTAATATCAAAAGATTTACTTTCATTACGTGCATTGATTTTTCTTATATGTGACGGCTCATGAGTTTTCCGAGCTCAAGTCGCAGCAAAACACCAGAGCAAAACAGAAAAGAAGTGATTTTTTTTTTTTTTTTTTTAAATGAGTGATATTCGTTAGTCTGTTAGTTGAGATCACGGAGAAGCCTCTCCATGTATCAGATAACAGTATTGGTATCTTTAAAAGCATACTTTTTGTGTTTGAAAATCGGGTGTATTTTCAGGATATTCAGGGGGTGTGTGCCGCGGTACAGTTCATTTCCATACTGGCCATTCTTCAGTATTCTCCTAGTAAAAAGCTTAAATTGCTTACTTTGCGTTGTCTTCATCCAAAGAATTCTCCCTTAGAAGTCCCAATATGTCAGTTTCTGTCGTTGCCACAAGCTGCTTTTACTTTGGTGACCCACTGGAGCCTCTGAGTCTTTGTGTGCGATCTTGCTCTTTCTTTCTCAGACAAGATGCCTGTGGTCCCGCGTAGATCAGGGGCTAATCCCAGCCCATGTCTCTGGAGTCTCCTGGGATGTTTACCCCTTTTTTCACAAACGTAGTTCATATGAAAGTGGCGTCAAGTATCATGAATGAGAGAAATGTCAGTGCATGTAAATGAGGACCATTGTCTCAAACAAGCCAACTAAGAAAGGGCTTATCTCAGGAGTATATTTTCCAAAGGGTCTACCTTCAAAAGTCACAACCTCCATCTGTAACACATGGAAATCAGATTCCCATGTGTTGCACATCATTGGAAAGCTTGGAGACTACATTTTCAGAATCTGTGAATAACTCAAAATGCCCCAAAATCGACACAGCTGACACGAGCTGACACATATTATTATAATTATCTTGTATCATAGCTGTCAAGTGTCCCGTTTTGGCTAGGAAACTACTCTATTTTACCCCTCTTTCCCACCGTCTTCCCGTATTAGTACTATCCCCTAAATTTCACGTAAAATAATACAAAACTCTCTTTCCAGACTGAACTCTGTCACCAGCCTTGGTTTGTGCGACAGCCGCATACGTGTCCCGTTTTGAATCTACCGTATTTTACCCCTAAAAGAAAATTTCCCTTATTTTCAGATCCAAAACTTGACAGGTTTGTCTTGTATTGATGATGGGAGAGTGTGGTCACGGCACAATGCTTTCTTCAGCACATCCCTAAGATTCTCAGTGGAGTGAAGATCTGAACTCTGTAGTGGCCTCTGTAGAACCACTCTTTCACAATGTGAGCCAGATGGATCATTGTCATCTTGGAATATGCCCGTGTCATCAGGGAAGAAGAAATCCACTGATGGAAAACCTGCTCATTCAGAATGTTCAGGTAGTCAGATGATCTCATTCTTTGGGCACATAGAGTTGTGTTGTTGGCGCTAGATCGGACAAACTGACCCCAGATCTGCTTAGTTAAATCCGGGTGGCAACTTTTATGGTAAGGACGTTGTGAGAGTTAGAGTCCAGATGCTGCGAGAGATCAATATTTCTTGCTGGCTCAGTATTTTGCTTCTAAATGCAAATGTGGGAACTTGTATTTTAGTTTGCCTCTATGTGAGCCCTAAATGCCCACTCTTCAGTCTTAATAGGCCCACATTAAGAAATTATCTCTGATGCTGTTGTTGCCTTTCTCCAGAAAAGCCTAACTACCAATTAAATGGTTGTGTGCCTATTGGCCCATTTGCCTGCCTGTTGGTAATTACGGGTTTGCGCTGCGTTTCTGCCGTCTCAATTCGGCCCTTCTCCATTTGATTAGGCTTAGGCTCCTGAGCATTACAATCCACAAACTCAGTCAGTCTGGTACGAAATTAGCTGTCATTTCAGCCCCATGTATTTTATTTAGTTTTATGAAGCCTCCAGTAACTACACAACAGGAACATTTAAAAGGGCTTTTTGAGTGAATATATTGAATAAACACAATTTTAATAACCATTTATAGAGAGTATAGACATTGCATTTAAGAAATTCATTTTAATTCATTGTACCTTGTTCTGGGTTTACGTGCTAGTCTGGAACATTTCCCATGAATTTGTGGCGATAGTGGCACAGATGGTAGAGCGGGCACTTGCTGACCCTTCACCCACCTTGCCTTGCTCTTTGAGTGCCTGATAGGTAGAAAAGCACTGAATAATTATGAAGAGTTCATTTACATATCTACGGTTCATTACTGCAAACTTGTTTTACATTTTTATTACCAAACTCTTCAGGTGACACCAGTGAAACTATCAGTAACAAGGGATTTAATATTTCTGACGCACTGAAATAAATGTGCAGCAAAACACTGCTATAAAGAGAGAAAATGACAAGCATATGCTGTTTTTTTTTTAATCAATGGCACTTTTTGTAAATTAACTCTTCATCCATCCATCCATTTTCTTCCTGGAGGATCCCACGGCATTCCCAGGACAGCTTGAAGACATTGTCTTTCCAGCGTGTCATATTTGAAAGTTTCATTTCAGTATCACATTGCATTCTTCATTCATGCTACAAAAGGGGGTTTTCTTGTTCTGCTCCTGGGCTGACGGCCAAATACCAAATTGTATGTTTGCTTTTTGCATAAGAGAATAGGCGCGTTTTAAGGGTAGAAACTAAACATAACAAATGCAGTCAAATCAATGGTTAGGTGATTTGGATTTTGAATCTGATGAGCCAAAGGTTCTTTATGCCATTGTCACTTTTAAGGGAAGGGGATCTTATTAGCATAGAGCTTTTTAATTTCACAATTCATCCAAAGTGCTTCACACAAGGAGGGGAGGGGTGTTTCATTCAGTCAAGTGGTAAGCTCTATGTTTGAAGCCACATTGTAGCCACAGCTATTATTATCCTTCATTAATTAATCTCTCATTATATGCCTTATTATGTATGTAAAAAAAAAAAACGTTTTAAAGTTTTAAAGATTATCGGATAAATGGATGCAAATCTAAATATACTTGTCATGTGTGAACAGAAGCATGGAACATATATTTGGAAACTACTTTGTGTTAAAACTTGTGCGTAAAACTCTCAAAAGGACGATGATGGCTTGATTTTCAATCCTTCAAAATGAAGGACAGCCTTCAAAATGTTCTGTCAGAACTCAAAATATTCTGTCATTGACAGTCCGTCATTTTCAGTTAATGTAACCTGTTCTACCATCTGCACCACTGTCACCCATTTTAAAGAAACTATTTGTTAAAGGAGACAGATCATGCTAAATCGACTTTTTCAAGTTTTAACCATGTTATAAAATAGGCCTGGAACAATATTTCACTTCATTCACACAGTTTTGAATGAATCCTGTTTGCGTTGGTCCTCTCATGTTGACTTCTGCGATGCTGGTTTTTCATCTTCCCGGTACAATTATGTCATTGTTCAAACCCCCAAACTGTCCTCTACATTAACCTGCTAGCCACATGTTTAAATCAAAGCTAATTGTTTATTTTTACCATGCGATTCCTCCTGTTGCCTGTAGGGGCGCTAAAGGCTAAATCCTCATCAGCCCTGACACATACTATTTGAGCATCGTGTCATTTCACAGAGTCATTATTTGAATTTATGAAATGTAAAATATCAATGCACAGACATCCTAATGGTTTTAAGCCTGTTTTAAAGATTTATATGCATGATATGTCACATTATTATTATTACACAGAAGCAAATTGTATGTCAGGGTCCAGTTCAGTGTGAGTGTAAGAAGTAGTTACAAAAAGTAATGTGTTTGCAGAGCGGTCTTTGCCTAGACTCTGTAAACTGAGGAGATTTCTAACATAATTCAAATTGGACGGCTACAAGTGCTCAGAATGAGAATTCCTTTGTATTATAAAAGGCATTTTAAATAAATCCAACATTTTCAAAGTTTGAAATACTTTTTCTTATTTTGCGTCTAACTACCGTGAACAGCTACAAAGAGAGAGAAAAAAAACACCCATCTTTAGTCAAAACCATCTCAGCCTTCAACAGTTTTTACATTGACAATCCCACGTGGCTCTTATCATTGTGGCCACCCCTGCCTGTCAAGGTCAGTCATTGTGATTCAGCCTATTCATCCTCAATGTGGAGCCTTTTCATATGTGAACAAGGCGGCCTGATAGAGACGGGACGGAGGGAGGGAGGAGGAGGGGGGTGGGTCAATTGATTAGGGCGATGCTTTCACAGATTAGAGCCATCACTCAACGTCACAATTATCAGTGTCATCGGCTCGTCTGCGTTCCGTTTTTTTTTTTGTTTTGCGTGTCCCAGGACGAACCGATGCCCTTCCGCCTCCCCCGCGTCTGCGATGTTGGGCGCGCTGTCGTCTCTCCCCACGCCGTCTCGCACACTCTCAATTACTTTACCTGATTGGATATATGCAAATGGGGCCAAAATTAAAAGCCACCTGTGAGGAGACCCCTCGTGGGACACGCGTATACACAATGGCACGCACACATCTGCAGCTCAGTCGGACCGGCCTCCTGCTGTAACCTTCAACTCACCCACTGGTTCACCAGCACTTTGCCTATATCACGGGGTGTAATGTTGGTAATGGCAAACAAATCAACATTTATCCTTATTTTTTTTTATTACTATTATGTGGAGACACTGCAGGCAAAACTAAATTATTTCAGAGAAAAACAAAGAACCAAGGGACTCCTCCCAGACTACAATCCTCTATTAAAATTGTCTAGAAAGCCTTTATTGCACTGGGCTAATAAATATAAAAAAAAAATACTTTTAAAACATGTTGCTGGTTTCTTCCACGCTCCACAAAGCCTTTTTCAAGAAGTCAGGACCAGCGACTACTTCTCCCCTTTTATAAACAATAAAGGCTTTTTAGAAAATGTAAATAGAGAATTATAATGTGGGAGGAGTGCCTTGGTTCTTTGCTTTTCTCTTAAGTTTCTGTTCCCCATTAACGTCAAGGAGCACCTTTCCCAGAACACTACTTTTTGTGGTACTGACTTCCTGAGCACTTTGTGTCCAGTTTCTCTCAATTATTTCACTTTGCAGGTTTTGGTCTAGTAGTTTGTTCTCTTAACATATAAACTTTCACCTGGAAACAAATATATGACCTGATATTTACAATAAGGAGTGTAATTATTGCATTAATTCAACGTTTCTCCAAGCAACTACATTGTACCTTCAATGACTATTTTCTCAAAATGCCTTCTTCTCACGTTGTGGCAACAGCATCTCCACTTTAGTAGCTCCTACAGACTCCAGACTTTCAAACAATATTTTGAAGTTGCAGTTGTTCATTTTTCAATATTTAATTCCTAGCCTGATTTATTGACTTTTGAACCCCCCAAAACATGGAAAAATTTCATTTTTTTTTCTTTTTACAGATGCAGAACTAGTTTATTCAAAAACTATCAAATCTAAAAACCAGATCTCCAAAATCCCCTAGGAACAAATCTTTGTAACTTTTTTTTTATGCTAGAAACTAGATTCTAGCCAAATGTCCCTGATCTAAAGTTTACATATTGTGCATATTCAAACAAACAATTTTCAAAAATTCAAATCAATTTTGTCCTGTATTTCAACTGAAGTGAGTTTTTTTTGCTCCTGAACAATTTTCCTTGCAGTAGTTGAAGGTCATGTAAACGCTAGATCAAGGACATTTGAGTAGTTTCTGTTTCATTGTGATGTGATTTCAAAAGAGTAAACTCAGTTATATGGGATTAATATTTATTAACTGAGGTTCGGGAGCAGGATCCAGGCCTCAACCTCCCTTCTTCAAGCCACTCCCTCAGACCAGCCACACCTCTAATCACCCACCTTTTTAACCAGCCAAGCCCCTCCATTCTGGTCGCTCGAACTGTCCACCCCACCCTCCCTTCCCATTTCTCATGTTTTGTCTTTCAGGGCTGATTTCCTGCTCAGACAGGGCTTTCGGAGACGGAGCCCCCACCCACAGTCTCAACTACCCACCATCACCTCTACAGAATTCTGTCATTTCAATAAATTCCTCAAACGCATCTTTGGGTTGTGGCGTGGTCCTTGCTAGTGAAATGACAATAAATGGCTTCACACTAACTAACAATGAGTGGGAAAAAAGATTGTCATATTATCATTCATATAATACGAAAAATGGGGATGTAAACTTTTGGCCACAACTGTATACAAAAGGAGCCAGACTTTCGAACGGCTTTGACATGAACGGATCCTAAAGACTCGGTTCTTCCCATCACTAAATGACGCAAGATCACATGACATCTGGTTATTGCTAAAGTCAGTCCTGCCCAAGGTCTCTTTTTACAGACATAAATATTATCACTTCGATTCCCTAACAATTCAGACAGCACACAGTCTATACACAGAGATGAAAAACTTCCCGACTCTCATTATACTGCCCTGATATTTCCGTAACTAACAGCAGGTAACTTGCAACACGCTGCTCCGGCTGGCTTTACATACATGAAGAAAGTCCATTTTAATTTGTCCGCTGTGCCCTTTGCAGCTTGTTCTTCTGAAGGATACAGATTTTTTTTTTCTCTTTCAAGATATGTTCCCCCTCTCCCCATGCCTCTGGCTAATCCTATAGCATATCTGTGCATCTGTCCTGTCTAAGTCCTAGTGGTCAGAACTCCAGTGGTGCCACAAATGACCACTGCCCACTGTGAGCAGCAGGCCCTTCACGATATCCTTTCTCTCTTATCTCCTCCAACTCACCGCAGTCTGCAACCTGCCCCCGTCTAATTCACTTTCTGTCTTTTTTATATGGTGAGAGTAAAGTGATGCTCTCCTCTCATGCTGGCGCCCCTCTGCCATATCTGAAGGAAAAAAATGCTTTAAAGGTAAATAGCTTTGTATAGTTGAGGAAGAGTTCTACGGAGTTGGAATCGCAGTGAAGAGAGTGCAGTCACGGTAATGGATTCATTTGGCCACAAAAAGAGCCCTTTTTCTGTTGAATCGTGACACCGCTTAGGCAATTTAAGCGTAAAGCAAAACAAGGACATTTTCTACTGATGTGACTTTTATGATTGAATTGGCTCTTTAACATGTACCGGATCGCAGTTATGAAAAGAGCTGGATCTTTACACAACTTTAGTCCGATTGACCTCAAGAACCCCTCCTCGAACCGCCACCTTATCGTGGTGGAGGGGTTTGAGCACCAGAATGATCCTAGGAGCTATGTTGTCTGGGGCAGTATGCTCCTGGTATGGTCTCCCATGTCAAACAGATCCTAGGTGACGGGTCAGACCAAGAGCGGTTGAGAAGCTCCTTATGATGAGAGATCACCAAGGCTGGTTACGTCGCCCAGAGGTGAAGGAGTGTGGGGGGACCATCCTCCGGTGGAACAGGCATAAGGGACGGGTTCAGTGTGATCCGGGCAGTTTGGACTGCTCCCCCCGAGACTCAGCAACGGATAAGTGGAAGATGGATGGATCAAGAATCGTCTTAAAAAGTGAAACTGCAACAAGTGAAACTCTAAAATGATTTGTCTATCTCTGTTTGCCTATTTTTGAAATAAGGCAAACCTCTGTTTGCCTTATTTCAAAGGGTGAAGATCATAATTTTGGATAATTCAAATTTTAAGAAGTGCCGGTCAGCGATCAGGTCTTAGACCATCAAATTAAGAAGAATTTTAGGAGTATTTTAACTCCGACACTATAGATTGATATGTGTAGCACTCTGATTTGAGTTCTACATGTGATCAATCTGGGATGGCTCTTGTTTAATCCACTTGTGAAAGGGAGGGACTGTTACAGCAATACTTCAAGATAATTGGGTGAAACGCCGTTAGTACCCGCCTACCATACTTTTGTTGAATCCAGTCTCTTTGCTCCCTTTTTCAAAGCAGAAACAGTCAGCATTTCAGCTAAAACAGAGTCAATTGTGGCATCAAAAAGTAAGTCCTTAGACATAGCCATGTTTGTTATTCTTCGGCGTTTGGCGTGACCAACGCCAAGTCTTACCAACATGTCCTGCACAATGCCGGCACGTCATTGGGCAGCACAAATGCTCGAGTCGAGCCGAGCGTTAGTGATTGGACTCTTTCAAGATGTATTTTCTTGAGTTTGTGAAATCTCGCAGGAATACATCTTGCAGCTCATAGCCTGCCATTGAACCCTGAGAATCTCGACTACCACCACTCATACAAATGCTTTATCTTCATCTCAACTGAACTGGTCCTGATCCTTTTTTTTTTTTTTTTACATATGCATATTTAGTGAAGTGTTCTTGAGAATCCTTTGCAGAGTTTTCAAAATGTCACTTTAGCTTATAATTAACTCATCACATGAAGAACATTTATTCATACAGCACATCGCATACACAGATGCTGTGTGCTTCACAGCAAAATCAGCAACAGAAAAAAAAAACAGTGCTAGGAAGGCCTCCAGCTTGGTTCCAAAATTTGAGAGACCCCCAGCATTTCCAAAGTATAGAGAGATTCCAAAGAACTGGGGCCTGGTGGTTGGAGGCTCTACCTCGGAGGGTCCTTGTACGAATCCGGCGGCAGCGGGAGGTGCAAGGGTCCCAGGCTATGGGTCACCCTGAAACAAGGGAGAGACAGGGGGACACAATATAAACAGCAACAAACAGATAGGCAAAATATACATCACCTATACAACAAAAAGAACAAGAGGCCAGGGCTCAGTGTACCACACTCCACAGCAGATGAATATTCAGCCATACACAGATTTAATAGATCAGGAGCCTCATTTATGAAGCTCACGTACGGACAAAGGGAGGAGAAGTTGACCTGCATCAGAGAGAGAGTGAGTAAATCATGGTTGGTGCATGCTTTAAAAAGTTGTATTTCATTTTACATTTACTCAGAAAAAGTTAAATTAAACCACAAACAGCTTCCTTTCGGGCAAAATACTGTTTTGTGGTGTGTTGCATCCATGAGACTGGTGCCGTGGTAGCGCTGGGATTGGAGTGTTTTAATGAGGAAAAAGGAATGACCCAGCAGCATCTATATGTGCTCTCATTAAATAATCAGTGGACATAAGTGTGAGCAGCTCCGGCAGAGGTTTATCTCAGCACGAGTCAAAATGCCATCCAAAGATTATGCATCTTTACGCACCACTGCTGTGCCCCCGCCTCCTCACAACACCCCGACTGGACCGGACCGCTGCCTGGTTCTCACACTCACTCAAGCCTCCGTCTATACAGTATGTACACTATGCTCGGTATTTATTAACCTCTTAAGCCCTAGGCCTTTTTCTCCAAAAATCATTTCTTTACATCATAGGTGTACATGGCTAATCTTGGTGTCCACACATTTGGTAGAGCTTAGAGATGACGATGGAAGTGAAATAAAAATAAATGATGTTGTTTGACAATAAAATGAGGTTGCCATGGGTTTGAATGAATTTATGGCTGAAAAAAAACACACATTTTCCTGCAAAAAGGCCTTTTTCCTCCCTGTGGTGGAGCAAATAACAACAGAAATGGATAATCCCACATCAGCTGTCACTAATTTGCAACTTTGGAATATTTTGCTGCGTAAAACACATATGTTAGTAACTGTATCTGAAAGCATTTTTGGGGACTCTCTGTCTTAAGAGGTTAAACAGAGAGAAACTGGACACAAAGTGCTAAGGGAGTCAGTACCACAAAAGTAGTTTTTTAGGGAAGGTGCTCTTTAACGTTTGGCGAACAGAAACTTAAGAGAAAACAAAGAACCAAGGCACTCCTCCCACATTGTAATTCTCCATTTACTTTTTCTAAAAAGCCATTTTTGTACTGGGGTAACACATTAAAATCTTTTAAAACATTTTGCTGGTTTCTTCCATGTGTGTCAGCTCCAACAAACCATTCTCAAGAAGTGAGGACCAGCGACTACGTCTCCTCTTTTATAGAGGAGTGATTAGGAACTCATAACATCTGGTGACCTGAGGGAGTGGCCGCACAATTGAGTGAGGACACACCCTCACAATTAGGTGACATCACCCAAGAGACAAAAATAAGAATAATAAACACTGCTACAGAAAAGGACCAAAGTCAATGTCCTCATTTAATCTGGGGTGAACATTAGCCTTCAGATTATAGATATACCAAGTTTAAATTGGCGTTGTTGGCAATCCTGCTTGTTTATCCAGCGCTGGCGGCGTCCTTGTGCATTTTGGCCAGCCTCGGGGCATGTGACTGCAACAGGACCGACACCATGCATCCAAAACGCTCATCCACGGTCTGAGTGAATAGAAAAACAACAGATACTAATTGAGTAAAATCTGCACAGCGCCCCCTTCTGTTCCGGAGTGGACATGATAATAATATGAAATTGGAGAAAATAAACACAAACACGACTCGACCAACTTCTGCACCTTGCAAGTAACAAGAGCTTTTTTTAACAAAGTGGAGTTTATGTAGTTTATTTCACACACGCAAATGTAAAACATGACAGTATGACAAACATAACCGGTAAACAACATAACAAAAGCAAGATAAAAAGAAAAAATGCAGGTGGTTTCCTTCATACTTAAGGCAATAACAAAAACTAACAAAAAAACATTTTCCGCATCCTGTTTCTTAAACAGTTGTACAAAATTAAATTGCCTGTAGGCTGCTACTGTTCTGCACATTCATTCATTTGTCACTTTTCTCTGCTCAATTTTTTATATTATATAGTTAGAATCCATACATACATTGCAAGTATCATTGCTTTATATTTCCTTTTAATTTGCTTGATATTTTGACACTCTTTGATTTCCATGGGTGAATTGTTCCATTGTCGTATTCCACATACTGGTTCACAAAAGCTTTTCCTTGTTCTTCGCACACTTGCAGACTTATAGTAGAAAGTATTATCACAGTAATGTTATCAATAAAAAGATTACTTAAGTAAAGTACAGATCCTCAAAAAACTAAAGTAACTGTATTCCGGTACTGCCCACCACTGAGCCAGTCTAATCGTTACTGAAGCATGAATGAAATAAAAATGAATGAAGTCTATAATTTCAGATGGGGGCACCTCCTGTCTATTTCCTGATGCTGAACTTCTTCTTTTCTCCAGTGTCCTCCTGTGACCACCAGGCCCTTCACGCTATTCTCTCTGCCTTATCTTCACATTCTCAACAATCCTCAACCTGCCCACGTTTAATTTACTCTCTTTTCATTCCCACCCTTTCTTCTCCATCTCTTCATTCCTCTTCTTTCACCACTTCTTTAGTGAATAGCTTGGAGTTGGAAATCTCCTCTCTCTCTCTCTCTCTCTCTCTCTCCCCCGTAGGCAACCCCGCTAAATCTCTCTAAGCTCTGCCTCCCCTGCCATACCTTTAGATTGAAGGCCACCTCCAAAGGTCACTGAGCAGAACTGATCCCCTGTATTCTCTTTATCCCGAAAGGCTGCGATGAGACCGGAGGAGAGGGGTGGCCCGGGGCAGCCTGGAGACAGGAGGGATGAAGAAATGCGGCAGCCGGGGGAGTTGGCGGGGCCAGTCAGGGCTAGAGCCGGACTGCTGGACCGGGGGGTCGGGGGGGGGGGGGAGGTTTGGGAG
>OMNZ01032008.1:0-22943 GCA_900303255.1 Lesueurigobius sanzi
AGAGCTGTTGTGACAAGTAAATTTCTCCATTGTGAGATCAATAAAAAACTATCTTATCTTATCTTATCTTATAAAACACGTAGGTCAGTAACTGTATCTGAAAAAAAGTCCCCATTTTCGGGGACTCTAGGTCTTAAGAGGTTAAGAGCTTGAATTTTTTTTACATGAATGGTGAGGAGGTGGGCAGCGCACTTTACCAGTGCGCATGCGTCCAGCCCTAGATTCTCGTAGAAAATCACTATTAACAGCATGTAAACTTTGTATTACTCATTACAAAGTTTACATGCTGTTACTCATTACAAAGTTTACATGCTGTTACATGACGTAACCCTAAACCTAAACCTAATCCTTAATTGACTTGGTCATAAACAGTTTTGAATGGAAATGATGATATAGTATAGACCATACTATATCTGAACTGCATTTGCATTCAAAACTGTTTATGATCAAAGTCAATTAAGGTTAGGATGTGTATTATGTAATACAAAGTCTAAACGCTGTTAATAGTGATTTCTGGGATTTTCTATGAGAAACTATGGCACTGGACGCATGCGCAGTAGCCTCTCGACATTTCAGTGTGTTTCGTCTGTGCACCAGCGCTCCTGCGGAGGAACCTGGAACAATCACCTGTGATTGAACACCAGTAAGATGAAGGAGATGGTGGTCGACTTCAGGAGAAGTTAAGTGAAAACTTACAACAATCTAAATCATTGTGCTGTACACTGTGGTGTTTCGGGCGTCAGCCCTAAGGCTAACGCCCGAAACACCACAGTGGGGCCAATACATTAGGTGAGCTTCACAGACTGTGCGGATTGTTATTATTTCCAGACTTAAGGAGAAGGACATTACCACACTCACCGGTGAACATCCAGGGAGAGGACATCGAGGTAGTGGACAGTTTCAAGTACCTGGGTGTTCACCTCAACAATAAACTGGACTGGACCCACAACACGGACGCTCTGTACAAGGGCCAGAGTCGCCTCTACCTTCTGAGGAGAGTGAGGTCTTTCAGAGTGAGCAGACCTCTGCTCAAGACTCTTTATGACTCTGTGGTGGCCTCTGCTGTCCTCTACGCTGTGGTCTGCTGGGCAGCAGCACTGAGACAGGAAGAGACTGAACAGGCTGGTCAGGAGGTCCAGCTCTGTCCTGGGGCCCACTGGACTCTGTGGAGGAGGTGAGTGAGAGGAGGGTGTTGGCCACGGTCACATCCATCATGGACAACACCTCTCACCCACTGCACAGGACTGTAGAGGAGCTGAGCAGCTCCTTCAGTGACAGACTGAGACACCCTCAGAGCAAGAAGGAGCAGGTCCTTCATACCCACCGCTGTCAGACTGTACAATTCTACTTTGTAGTTCTATGTGCAATAACAATGTTCTAATATGTGCAATAACCTCAGTGTTTACAAATACCTGCAATGTCACTTTATGGTGGTCACAACCACCTGAATGTAAACATTATACTCATCTGCACTGCCAACTTTTTGGCATATTTTGTTGCTATACTTATATATTTGATATTCTGTTTGATTACAGATTTACTGATGTTTATTCTATTATTATAGGATTACCTGTTTTGCAAATGTATCTTCTTTGATGGCACATTTCCTAACTATGTGCACCTGTGTGTTCTTAAGAGCTGTTGTCACGAGTACATTTAGCCATTGTGAGATTAATAAAATCTTTCCTTGTCTTTTGTTTCCATCACAGCGGCCTCTATAGGGTCTTGTACCATAAACTTACCAACCCTAAAAACAATTGATCCTGGAGCGTCATAAAGGCCACTGTGATGGAAAGTAAAGGTGCCATGCTGCACCCATACAGCCACTGTGGTCTGCGGGTCACTAAAAGGTCAAATACGCAAAGGTTTTTCTTCCACATAAAAAGGTATTGCATCTTTAATATCAATAGGAAAAGCATCTAATTTCGAGTAAATTTATTAGATTACTTTTCTAATTTTAGGTGCAAAAAGTACTTGTTCCATTGGCAGATCATTTTACTTACCTACTCAAATCAAGGAAAAATACTTATTTCCAGATGAGATGATTTTGCAGTGTAGTGCAGACTGTAAAATCACTGTTGAACCAAGCGCTGCCTGCAGATCTTTCCTTGTGCATTTTCCCCGGACTATTGTATCGCGAGAATAGAGGGCGGAATTAGAGGAGGAAAAAAAAGTTTTCGGGGAAAGTTGATCGAGGCTGGGATGAGTCAAAGGGCTGTGAGCGCAGAGGAGGGAGAGACCTTCACCGAGTCCCATCTCTCCAGCTCCTTCAGTTTCTTATCTGCGCAAAGTCAACACGGCTCCTCTCGATAGTGTTACCATGCGCCACTATTTATAGCATCTTTCCGAGGGGCTTCCGAAACACCCTTTTTCCACCGTTTCTCCGCATTTGTGCAACTTTTGTCCACGCATTGTTTGAGCGAAAGTGAAGAGAGGGCAGCTCTGCGTCTCAAGCGGATCTCCTGCTTTGGAGAGGTAAGGGACAGGTTTTTACGCACGACATTTTCGCAGCGGTGGAAGAAGTACTTAATTATCTTACTTCAGTAAAAGTAACGATACAGGAGCAACGTATTTACTTAAGTAAAAGTATAAAAGTATCCACTTTCAAATGTACTTTATAAGTTAAAAAAAATATATTTTAGGCACATTGAACTATTGAAACATGTAAAAAGTGCGATTTTTAAATGAAGACTTGCACTTTAGTTTTAGTTAGTAGTCTAAACCAAGACTAAACCAGGTCTAAACTAGGTCTAAACCAGTAGGCTGCTAAACCTGGACTAAACCAGTAAGCTACCAAACCTGGACTAAAGCAGGTCTAGACCATGCTACTAACCTGGACTAAACCAGTAGGCTGCTAAACCAGGACTAAACCAAGTGGATCTAAATGAGGACAAGCCAGGTCTAACCAGGTCTAAACCAGGTCAAACAGAGCTTGAATGCCCCGCTGGTATTTTCGACTTCATAATTGTGATGTTTCTGATCAGAACGACTTTACTGCAGCTTTAGACTCACTGACTTTTTCTTTCCAGTTTAGACTCCAAAACGCAGAGGTCGTTCGTTGCCGAGGAGAGACTCTCGCGGCGACGTTTTCATTTTTCACTTTTTCAATTGCTGGAGTTGTCATTTTGGATAACATAATGCGGGACAGCGTGTGGAGTGGGACGCGGCTGCTGCAGATGGCCGTGGTGACTTTGGCGGTCATGCAGCTCGGACGCGCGGCAGAGGCGGTAGAAGCGGCAGAGGCACCGGAGGAGGTCGGCCTGTTGAGGGTGGACACTCCGGAGATCGAGCTCGGGACCAAGCCGCAGCCGCAGCCGCAGCCGCAGCAGCCGCAGCAGCAGCAGCAGGAGCAACAGCCTCAGCAGACGGTGGACTCCAGGGCCAACAGAGCCAAGAGGCGCGGCGGCACGGATGTCCTGAGAGGGTAACGTGACTCCAATATAAACCCATTTCCTTCTCTGTGCGCTGTCAGTCACGTTCTGTCTCGTGAACTTGAGTTGTGACTAGAGTGAATGAGCACCTGTCCCTCTTTTGGTTGCAGTACTTCACAGCCATTTAGACCGTTGTCCCCCTGTCCCACCTATTTAGATAATGTCCCGTTTTTTCAATAAAGTTAGATTTACATAGAGAATGACAAAGTAGTGTTTCAATTAGTGTTTCCCAATTGTGTGAGTCATTAAATGAATTGTGCCAAAAATGAAGGCCTTAAATGTCTTTGAAACGCATTACAGTTGTTTCAAATAGGCCAGAAATCTTACATTTGTAATATTTAGGCAAAACATGCATAAAGAAATGCAAAAAGTATGGTCCAAAGCACATTCAACAGCATGTCTTGATGGAATTTTCAGTATTCTTTCATGTCTGTTTTACACCATTACTTTTCCCAATCTGTCAAATGTCCAAATTTGACTCCATTCCTCTGCTTCATCCAATGTTTCCAAATCTTAAACGCATAGATTTGTTGCATTAGAAATGTTGTTTTGAGGCATAAAAACAAAACGGTTTAGCATATGTGCAATATTGCGTCCTAACTTGGCGAAGTTCAATATTGTGTGACCTATTTCTAGCTGCACTGCAGAAAGTAATCTAGGAATAAGTACATTTGCCTTTGATTTGAATAGAGAAATCTGCCAATGGATTATGTTTTTTGCACCTAAATTAAGAAAAAGACATCAACAACAATCTTATTTCAAGATTATTCCGATTTTTTTTTTTTTTTAATAATCTATGTTTGTGTGAGATTTGTTATTATGTACCCATTGGCAGATTTCTCAAAATGAAGGGCAAATATTCTCATTTCAAGAAAGTTTCACTTATTTAGAGTCTTTTTGCAGTGGACTCATCACCAACAGGGGAAGTGGTGCCCTATCCTCGAAATTCAACAAAAAAGGCAATCCTCTTCAACACTTTTGCCTCCACAGACAGTTTTACCCAGAGCCTATAGGGGCGCTCAAAAGCCAGTGCTTTGTCTAAAATGAAATAGTCTAGAAAGTGGGGTCAGCGATAGCACTGTCCACAATTTCATGTTTTAGATATTGTTGCACATTATGGGAGTAATATTGCATGGTAAGACTATATATCACTTCATCGGCACTTCCTCCAGAGCAGGAGTCAATATTCAGCTCCAACAGTGGGTCACATATTGTAAACAGTGAGAACTTTTTTTTTCCAATAAATAATAAGGGAAAGGGAGACTTATTTGTATAGTGCTTTCATATCATCCAAAGCACTAGGCAATATACTGTAGGTGAAGGACACAACGACCGCGTGTCCCGGGATTTGAACCCCTGACCTTCTGGTCCCGAGATGACCTGCTCTACCACGTCGCCCCAATACTACTACTCCTACTACTACTACTACTACTAATAATAATAATGAGCACTGTGATAATTCGGCACATTTGATTCACATTTTAAAATGGTGCTGATTTGGTGGAAGCCCTACAGGACTGCAGCCTAATGAATAATAATAATGGCTTGCACTTTACAGGCCTGTGGCAAACGTTTCTCAGAATGTGGCACTGTAGTCATTCATTCACTCCACACTTGGTGGTGGTAAGCTGCTGTTGTAGCCACACATGCCCTGGGGCAGACTGACCCTGTTGCTAAAATGTGCTGTTTATTTCCTGAGTCACGTCAGTGCCCTCTGCTGGACAAGTGTGGAATTCCTTCCTTTTATCATTTTGGCTGCCCCCTAGTGGCTTTAGTAAGCATGTAGGTTATTTCTTTAAAAAAAAAAATCTCCCCCGGGCTAAAGACTTACTTTGTACATACTCAGTAAAAGGGCTGTGTAATTAACCAAATCGGAAATGCATTCTCAACTTTGGTAAATTTCACTAATCATTAAGGTGCTTTTTAATCATCAGGTTTAGTCTTGTCTGTAACATCATGTAGTTGGAGTCGGTGGAGGACAATCAAACATTTGTTGTGTGTTAAATGGTCCTACAGCAGAAACCATTTTAAAGCTAATGTTTATTTGAAATATATATCTTGTCTATTGCCATGAATCATAATAGTAAAAGCTAGTTTATGTGGTTTTAATATATATTAATAAATATCGAATCAAAAACCGTGATCAATCAGTATATGACCAAAACAGTCATTCAATCATTTCTTTTGCCGTATCACGCAGCTCTACTCAGAAACGTCTCATCTCTGTATGTTTGACACCCTTGATCTACAGGATTGGGCCAGAACCTAAAAGTGGGTCACATAATAATTTTAAGTGGGTCACAGTATATATGAAATATGTATCTGCTAACAACATGCAAACACTAAAACATCCCAGAGTCTGTTTTTTGCTTTAGCTTTAGGATTATTTAATTAGGAACTTGTAGGAAACAGTGGTGGAAGAATTGCTCAATTTACTTATTAGAAGTAAGAATACAGATACAGCATGTACAGATACAGGAGAAACACATTTACAAAAGTAAAAGTAAATGTACTTTATGAGTAAAAAGTAAAAGTATTTCACAAAGATTTGATAAACCTATTAAAAGAGTTAAATATGTGTTCTTTTTTTAATAAAGAATTGTGCTTTTGTATCAAATCATGACGAAACTAGGACTAAACCAGGTCTTAACCAGGACTAAATCAGGTCTAAACCAAGACTAAATCAGGTCTAAGCCAGGACTGGCTTAGCTCAGTCTAATTAAAGCCAGGTTGCACGATGGCATACTCCTGGTCAGCAGGTTTCTAATAATAATATTATTATTATTATTATTATTATTATTATTATTATTATTATTATTATTATTATTATTATTATTATTATATAAGACTGGACAGTTCCATTGCTCCATAATATGGCGTCTGTGTTGCCTGACCAAGGCATAATGTTATAATGTCAGACAGTGCAACGTAATGGCATTGGCAGATGATTGTTGCATTTTCTAATATTTTTCAAATCTTACCACATTTTAAAATCTTATTTTATATTATTATCTTATATTATTATTATTATTTTTTTTTTTAAAGCTAGCGGCTGTTAGCTACTAGCATTTCATAAACCTTAGAACAGCCTCCAGCAGCACAGGCCACAGCACACGTCTGTCTGGGTTCTTTGGTGACCTCCTGGAGGAGTCATTGTGGTTGGCTGACCACTCTGGCTGTTTCTGTTGAGATCTTGTAGCCTACTTCATTTTGTCTGACAGTGATTTTTTTGATTCAATAAACCTGGTGGAAATCAGACTTGGGTGTGGCCAATGAAATTGAACTCTTGAACTTTTTCAAGAATGTCATCTAATTACGTTTTTCACATAGGGCCTGATAGGTTTGGATTTTTTCCTCCCTAAATGAATGTCATAATAATTTGGAAACTGCATTTTTCCAAATTATTAGCATGATATAAAAATCTTAGCGTGATATAAAAATCATCTTGATGACAGAACCATTAAAGTATGATAAATACAAAATTCAAAAAGGGTGTACTTTTCCACGACACCGTATAGCACTACACGACTATCAAGAGTTTAATATTAATATGGGATTCAATCAGTTGCTCAGCCCTAACCAAAAGTTTAGACTTTGATGCTTAGAGAGGACATTTTATTACCTAAATAACTTCAGCCTTTGCAATTAGCTAATTTCATCCAATTCCATTCAATTGATAGATAGAGTCAGCAATGCGTCATACTGGGGGCGTGGCCTAGTGATGGGGAAAGAAGCTTGTTATGGGAATCACACCTTTTTACAAGCGTATTTAATTTTCATCATAGATACACCTCAACTATGAGAGACAAAATGTGAAAAAAAATATTCCCCATTGTCCCAATCCCATTGTCTGATTTTTAAAGATTTTTTTGCAAATGGTGCAATATGGTGGAAAATAAGTATTTGGTCAATAACAAACGTTCATCTCAATACATTGTTATATACCCTTTTTTGGCAATGACAGCGGTCAAAGGTTTTCTCACAAGGTTTTCACACACTGTTGCTGGTATTTTGGCCCATTCCTCCATGCAGATCTCCTCTGGAGCAGTGATGTTTTGGGGTTGTCGCTGGGCAACACAGTTTTTCAAGTCCCTCCAAAGATTTTCTATGGGGTTGTGATCTAGAGACTGGCTAGGCCTCTCCAGGACCTTGAAATGCTTCATAGGAAGCCACTCCTTCGTTGCCCGTGCGGTGTGTTTGGGATTATTGTCATGCTGAAAGACCCAGACACGTTTCATCTTCAATGCCCTTGCTGATGGAAGGAGGTTTACACTCAAAATCTCACCATACATGGCCCCATTCATTATTTTCTTTACACAGATCAGTCGTCCTGGGCCCTTTGCAGAAAAACAGCCCCAAAGCATGATGTTTCCACCCCCATGCTTCACAGTTGGTATGGTGTTGTTTGGATGCAACTCTCCTCCAAACACGGCGAGTTGAGTTTTTACCAAAAAGTTCTATTTTGGTTTCATCTGACCATATGACATTCTCCCAATCCTCTTCTGGATCATCCAAATGCTCTGTAGCAAACTTCAGATGGGCCTGGACATGTACTGGCTTAAGCAGGGGGACACGTCTGGCACTGTAGGATCTGAGTCCCTGTCCCACGTAGTGTGTTACTGATGGTAGCCTTTGGTACTTTGGTCCCAGCTCTCTGCAGGTCACTAGGTTCCCCCGTGTGGTTCTGGGATTTTTACTCGCCGTTCTTGTGGTCATTTTGACCCCACGGGGTGAGATCTTGCATGGAGCCCCTGATCGAGGAAGATTATCAGTGGTCTTGTAGGTCTTCCATTTGCTAATAATTGCTCCCACAGTTGATTTCTTCACACCAAGCTGCTTACCTGTTGCAGATTCAGTCTTCCCAGCCTGGTGCAGGTCTATAATTTTGTTTCTGGTGTCCTTTGACAGCTCTTTGGTCTTGGTCATAGTGGAGTTTGGAGTGTGACTGTTTGAGGTTGTGGACAGGTGTTTTTTATACTGATAACGAGTTCAAACAGGTGTCATTAATACAGGTAACGAGTGGAGGACAGAGGAGCCTCTTAAAGAAGTTACAGGTCTGTGAGAGCCAGAAATCTTGCTTGTTTGTAGGTGACCAAATACAAATTTTACACCATATTTCTCATCATAGTTGAGGTCTACCTATGATGGAAATTACAGGCCTCTCTCATCTTTTTAAGTAGGAGAACTTGCACAATTGTGGCTGACTAAAAATGTTTTCCCCCACTGTATAAAGTTGAGACAAAATCTGGTCCTTTTCTAATGAAAGAATCTTTCCACACATTCTTACATTAGAAAATAAAGCAGATTGTTCTGTAGAAGTGGAAAAAACTGCACTCGAAGCTAGCTGCTAGAATGTAGCACAACATGAACTTAGCGTTAGCATGATAGTTAGCATTCTATGCTATTTATGTATGAATTTTGGCTGCTGACCCACTTTGTTCCTTTTCATCTCGCTGTGTTTTTATTTGATAGCAGGGCCGGCCCAGCCTAATAAGCAAACTAGGCAGCTGCTTGGGGCCTCGATACCACCAGAGGGCCCTCAATAATGCTACAAGTGCTCATAAATATCCCTCAGATGTCGATGTCTCTTCAAAATAACTACTACAGCAAACAGAAGTAAAAATTTCTTAGAATTTGAATATTTTCCCTGGATTTCAGTAACTAATTTCAAGAAATCTGCCAGTAGTGTAAGTTATTTACTCTTAAATTGATAAAACACATCAACAGCATTCTCACTTCAAGTAAATTAATATTTTGAGTGTGATTAGATATTATTTCCTTAATTTAAGAATAAAAAACTTGCCCCAATGGCAGAATTTTTAAAAAAGTGACTCAAACCAAGGGAAAATATAAAAAAAATCAAGAAAATCTGACAAATTTCTAGATTTGTTTGTGTAGTGTAGTCTTTTACAAACACTGAAGGGTGAAAGATATGGAAATAGTGTCTGTGTCTCATTTACTGTGTATCTATCCAAAATTAAATTGGAAAGTTGCAAGGGCCCCGTGACATAATTCTGCTTAGGGCCTTGAGAATGCTTGGGCCGGCCCTGTTTGATAGAAAATACATCATCCAGCATTTGTTAAAGTAGTTATGGAGCAGTCGGTGAAAGAGCAGCTATTCTCTCTGTGTTTCCCTGCTCACTGCAGCTTGTTTGTGGGCGTTCTCGAACATGCCGTCTGCATCTGTGATTGAATTGCTGTCAATCCTGCTGCTCTATATTCCTTACACACGGGCCGCGCTGATGTCATTTCCTCCCCGTGTTATTTTATCATTAGCTGCAGAAATGTACACGTGCTTCCTGATGTCTCGCTCATATGGCTCTGTAAAACGCCGCTCAATTAAAAGCTGCAGTTTGGGAACCAGCTGCCCCAGACCTCTGCGTCCACGGCGGGTCACAAACAGCCCGGCGTGTTTTCGTAATGAACTGTGCGAGACCCGCGAGTCGCGACACTGTCGGGAAGTTTTCGAGCAACGTTTGGTAATTAAATACTGGCAAGAAAGTTGCATTCCTGCTCTGTGTGATAATAAATTACATCTAAACAAAGGAGGCCATTGGTCGTGTGTGGAAGAGAGGGGAGAGAAAGGGGAGAGAGAGGGGGAGTGGAGGAGGACAGAGAGGAAAGAGGAGGACAGAGAGACAGAAAGAGAGGGGAGAGAGAGGGGGGGGTGAAGAGGAGAAGAGAGGGGGGGGAAGGGAGAGAGAGAGAGAGGGGGAGGGAGAGAGAGAAAGGGAGGTAGAGAGGAAGAGGGCAAGAGAGAGACAGGATAAGAGAAACAGAGGGTGAGAAAGGGATGAGAAAAGAGAGAGAAAACACCACACCCCAGTTATGTATAAATCTCGTGCATTCACTGAAGGAGCAACTCAGACTTTGGGAAATTGCTATTGTACTTTTTAAATCTCCTCCAGGAAATGTGTCAACACAATGAGCAGTTTGTAATAAGACGTGCCGATGTGGATAATGTTGTTTAAAGATAAGAAATTCAGTAAAACATAAGGCAGGCCTTGGCAAATGGCGGCCCGCGGGCCGGATCTGGCTTGTAGAGCTTACATTTCTGAACATGGAAAAAAAAAAGTAAGTCTCTAGCCCATTCTCCTCTCAGGAGTTATGACATTTTAGAGAAATAATTTAAATGCTCAATTCAGTCACTAGGCGGCAGCCAACATTAAAAAAAAAATAAGTATTCCCCACCTGTCCAGCAGAGGCCACTGACACTGTCTTATACTGCCATATACATTAAGCAGGGCAGGGCCTGGTCAGTAGTTGGATGGGAGACCGTTGGGGAAATGTCAGGTCCCACAATCCATTTATTTTTGTATTGCCCAATATTACAACAAGAGTCACCTGCAGGGTGCGTTGGGCCCCCATAGCTGCAAAGGCCCCAGGTCTCAGTCAAATAAATGAGTTCCTTCTGTCAATCAATGCATTGCTATGGTGATAATCTGAGTCTAGTTCACACTCTCTCCCCTTTCTCACTCTCCGCCTAAACTTTGCCAAATGCAGCACCAAAGTGGAGCAGTCAGCTGACCTCTGCTGCTCTTCAGGTCTGAGCAGATCATTTCCCCGTCCAAGACATGAGCGCACCTCCGCTCTTGTCCGACCTCTGCCACTCGGCTGTCATCATAACTGCTTTGCCCTTGGGCTGCACGATTTTGACAAAAAAGGTTGGAGACCCCTGCTGTAGGTGAATAGGGAAATAATTTAAATTGAGTGATACATTTGAAGAAAAATGTGTATTGCAAGTTTTCTGTCAGTTTTATTCATAAAAGTGACATTTTATGAATAAAATTACCTATGATGACAAAATCTAAATAATGGATAGAGCCAGGTTTAACTGTATGGTTGTATTTTGTTGAAATATTAATTAGAAAGATTTGCTCAGAGGGGCTTGGAATAAAATATTGTAGTTAAGTACAAGATTGGAAAGTTTAGAGTCTGTGGGAACTACTAAAGTGAATGAGAAAAATGCATTTTCCCATATAGTTCTATGGAGGAATATTGAATCAATATAGGGCTGGGCGATTCGATTCGATTTTTTTTTTTTTAAAGCACCAATATTGCACTTTTGACCAAAGAGTCCAATTGTTTTTTTGTTTTTTTATTCAGATGTGATTTTCTGCAGAAAGAAAATAAATTATATTTTCCTTTAGCTGTTTAGCTGCCGTTTTTGCTTTTTGAATTTATTTTTTAGAGAAACTAATGTTTTTTTTTGTGAGGCCCCCTTCAAATGACAATATAATAGGGAATTCAATGATGTCTGATCTAGCCCAGGTGGCTGGGCCTACTACAGAAATCTGACATGGCCATACCGTCTTTGCTATGCCTGATCCTAAGATGATGTCAGTGCCCTCTGCTGGACAGGTGTGGAAAAATCATGGCTGCCCCCTAGTGGCTGGATTGAACATTTCAATTATTTCTTAAAAATGTCATAACTCCTGACAGGAATGGGCTAGAGACTTACCTTTTTTTTTTGTTTTTTTGCTGCTGTTAATTAAAACTCGAATGTGCAAAATAAAATCGATTTTTTTGCCCAGCCCTAAATCAATAGTTACACTCCTTATTGTAAACATTAGGTTGTTTATTAATTTCCAGGTGATATGTACATTAAACGGACATGCTGTTCCATGCCATACTTTTATATCAAGACAGTTTTTAAGCTCAGGCTCGGATAGCGGAGAAGGGCATTTCTATAATTTCTACGGTTGGGTCTGTGCAAATGTAAACGTCGCCAAGATGTAGTGAAAGTTTAATGGAAAATGGTAGGAAGTGCATAAAGGCCGTGAGGAAGCAGCAGAGAGAGCATCTGTGTCCGGTGGTGACAGAGGTAATGGCCACAGCACAGTGCAGAGGGGCGAGCCTCTTTTATTGGACAGACTTTAACTCCATTTGAAACACAGCATCTGGGTCAGGGGCGTTACACGGTCCACAGGGAGGCCTATAACCAGACAGGCCGCGAGAAACACGCACCACCTGAACCATCTGAACCGTAGTGATGCAGCGGCATGCACTATATGCTCTCCACTTCATACTTACTGTCCCAAGTATGAAGCAAGACACGTGAAACCACTTTGTCAGCTTTGTTAGTTTCATTCTGTTGTTGGATGAGTTTGGGGAGACATGCTTTTGTTTTCTTTCAATGGCTTGCGTTCAAGACCATCCCAGCATCCTAAAGAGCCTGTACTATACTAAAATTGAGTTGGAAGGGCAGCTGAAATTTCTATGATGGTGACTATGCTAACTGTCAAAATGCTGATTTCTTAGTCTTAGTTTATCGCTAATTTCTCTATATTTCCCAGGCCAATCTGTACATGCATCAAAAATGTTCACAAAGTTCAATGTCTTCTCTGTCAGCACAAGGTCTAATTATCTTCTCATAAAAGTGTCCTAAACTGGTGACAATATTCAAAAACATATGTATGATGTTGGTCAGTAGAAAGGACTCTGAGCCATAAGAATATTATGGCAGGTTTGTGAATCCAATCACTGTCAAATAATAATCAGGGAAAACTTTGTCAATTTTCTTATTGGAAATTTCTTTCAAGAACTCTTTCATAGAGTTGTATTGACACCTGATCCAACTGAAATAGGATCCTATGTGAACACAACCTATTCTGTTCTATTTGTTTTGTGGATATCGTTCCCACAACAGGAGGAGCCTCAAAGGGCTTCACAAATATTGATGATTTTGTCAAACAGAAAAAAATGTGGAAGTCAACAATAGGAGATATATCGTAGGCAAAAATTCTTCAGTCTTGATAGGAGATACATTACATTAGTTCAGTGTCTTTGTTTTACTCATCCCACAGTCACACTGAGGTGGTGATTAGCAGCTACTGTTGCCACAGCTGCCCTGTGGCTGTCAGTCTGTACTCAAGGCTGGCCCAGTCTAAATTTGTACTACAGGTGTCTTAAAAATAGCCCTTGTCTTGCCTCAAACTTACTGTCTACATTCTTTTGTAAGTTTTGTCGTGGTGAGGGCTGGTTGATTGACTGCTTGTCTGTATTATCTGAAATGACACTGATGTCATGAGGGCCCCCAAGACATAATTCTGCTTAGTGTCCCTTGAAAGCTCTATCTTCACTGCCAAACAAATTACCCAATCTCCACCAATCACTTCTCTTCTCCAGTTGTGAGAAGGCCACGGCAAAGCCAGGATTAGCAGCTGCTGCTGAGGCTTTCATATTGATGACCAGTCATGTGACATGTGTCATGTGACCCATCAATGGCATTGCCCATTGTCCCGAGTTAGCGGAACATGACTCGGATGTGACGTTATGTGAATTTAACCAATTGTTAAATTGGTTAAATTGAACCAAAACAAGTATTTGTAGACTTGATCATTTAGTCTGTGACACTGTATCTGATTACACCTCTACATTGTTCTATATAACTTAAACTGTTCATTCTCTTTTTTCAACAGTCCAAATGTTTGTGGCTCAAGGAGCAACGCTTACTGCTGTCCCGGATGGAAGACTCTGACCGGAGGAAACCAGTGCATTGTCCGTAAGTGTCATCTCCACATTCACTTTGGACCAGGGACGTGTCCAGACTTTTTCACTGGGGGGGTGGGCAGGAGGAGCAGTTATGCTAAGGTGCTACCAGGACCAGTGTATGTAAGGCTTGAACATTTTAAGGCGAGACGCGGCAGAAACCATGGACTTTTGTCTAGAGTCGAACATTGTAGTTTACTACTAACTCCAACATGGCTGCATTTCGCGGTGTTTCCTACACATATCCATTCACAAATATGAACACATTTAGGGTGCATTCAGACCTGCACCGTTTGGTCCACTTTCAACGGACCAGGGTTCGTTTCCAGCGCTGGTCTCGACCTTTCATGCAGGTGTGAATACAAACCAACGAATCCTGGTGCGGATCAGAAACCGGACCGAGACCCAGTTTTTCAGGTGGTCTCGGTCCCCTTCCAAACGGACTCTGGTGCGGTTTGCTTCAGGTGTGAATATAAACAGTCACCGTAGGAAACATTAGCCGCTGCTAACGCTAATACTGTGCTACAAACAAGGCGGCAGTGTTCAGCTGTTTAAGGAGAAAATGAAGGAGCGGGTCTTCGCATCAAAGTGAAAAAACTTTGCCAAACTTATATGAAGGTACGAGACTCATTAAAGAAGAGTGGGGGTTTGGGAGAGGAAAAAGACAAATGTCCCTGGTTTGACCTGCCCTAGTCATTTCTGTTCAATGGGAGCACAGTTCGTCACACATGTGGATGTGTTTACAAAATATAGTTCACTTGCAAAAAGCGCCGTCTGAATAGGAACCGCACCAAACGAAAAAAATAAAGGCCGCTTTTGGTCCGGACCAAACAAGCGGACCAAAGCACTTTCCTGGTCTGAATACACCCTTAGTATCCACATGGCGTGTGTGTAAAGGGACCAAAATGATGCTATACTCCATGCATGATAATATCCTTTCTGAGGAAAGCCAGTGGAGAAAAACCTGGAAGATACATCTGCATGAGCAGACGTTATAAAACTTGAAGCCTTGTTTCTCCAAATTACATTTTTATTTCATTCTTACAATGCAATCCACTATAGCTCCTACAGATAAGAAAGTCTTGGATTTAACAATATTTTGAAGTATTTATATTGAAGAGGGATTGTTCAATATTTAATTCCTAGCCTGAGTTTTAAAACAAGGCAAAATTAGATTTTTTGCTACTAGCTTATTAAATAACTAAACATGATCTGAAATCATGACCTCACCTGTGAAAGTCTGAATCACACTAACCATTCTGGTTCTACCCTTCAGAGCCTTGCATGGTCAGGCTCTTCTTACATCAGTGATCTGATCCAGCCTTACACCCCTGCGAGGGCTCTGAGGTCTGTGGATCACAATCTGCAATCTCCAAGCACTCGTTTTTGGACCAGAGGAGACCAATGCCTCCAGGCTGTTGCTCCCAGGCTTTGGAATGATCTTCCATCTCTGTGTTCAATTGACTCTGTCGACATTTTTAAAAGACAACTTAAATGTGTTACTCACGCTGTGAATGACTTTTGCCAAAAATGTTCTCAAGTTGGCCATAGGAACAAATTTGTGTGCAAGTTTCATGAATAAGGCCCAGTGTCCTCTTACACCATTGGCATATTTATTTGAAATAAGAAGCAATGTACTGAAACAAGTTTGAGCGACTTGACCTTAACTAGTCAAAAAAACTCTAACTTAAATGAATATTCTGAATTTCAGTCATTTAAAGTAATCTAGACATTTATTTTTCGCAGTGTAAAAGATTAGCATGGTGCCGCCCTGCCCCTTCTCAGTTATGCCGCTCGTGTTGCAGTGTTTGGTGACAGTCCTTTTTGACTCTGGCTTGGTCCCGGTCCAGTTCATTGATGCACGTCTTCCCTCCATTCTTCCCCTCTATCCACGTTTTTTCCTGCCGCCCGGAGTTTATCTGGTAAAGGTTAAAATGGCAGAGAAGACAATAGAGCGACACAGACAGGAAGTAACTCACAATATTGGTCTCCTCCTCGAGTTCACGGTCAGAATGTAGAATGTAGCGGAAAATCATCTGTCAGAAGGTTTTTTATTTCCCGGCTGGAGTATGTAGAGTGTGTCCGCTGCAATTAGGCCGAACATGGAACAAGGTCAGAGGTTTACACTCCACATAGGAAAAATAAATCATACAACTGTTGTTTTAATGTGACCAGGGCTTGACATAACATTTTCTCTCACTGATCACTGTGGCAAGTCTTTTTCAAATGTTTTTAGCCACCCACACACAGTTAAAGACACCAAATCATGTGTCTAATAGTGTTGTCTACTTGTCCCTGACATTATTTTCTGGCTAAAACCGTCTGTCTGTGTGGCGCCCTCTTCAGGTTAAATGAGTGTAGCGAATATGAATAAGCGAATTGCACATCTCGGCTTGCGCAGTGCATTATGGGTAAGATTTAAATGTTGACTACCAAACATGATGGAAAGCAACGAGCAGAGCTATGATTTGGACCATTTCAACAGCTGGAAAGTTGATGATTTTTCGTTTTTGTAGTCGCCGTTAAGACCTTTCTCAGCTGACATCATCGGCAGCGGAACTTATGTTGCAACAATGGGTTGCTACAAGAAATTCAAATCAAAACATGCTATATCTCTATGCTCTGATTGGTGGGCAGCAAAAGTCACATGACGGGTCCTGAGCTCCGACAAACGAGCATTTGTTCAGATATCGTTGTCTGACCTGACCACTCAAGTGCTGAACCGTCTTGGAGAGCGTCAAGACCAGTAAGACCATTGTAAAGGACAGCTAATAACATGCAGCGGGTGGAGTACAATGGTGTTACTGGTCTTGACGCTCTCCAAGACGGTCAGGCAACGATATCTGAACAAATGCTTGTTTGTCGGAGCTCAGGACCCGTCATGTGACTTTTGCACCAGGACTGCTATGGCAACAGACCGAGATGCATGATCTTAACCCCGGCTCACACTGCCACTCTCCAGTTCTGGTCCTGATCCGGTCCAGATTTTCCTCAAAATTCCACTCACATTGAGTCCGGAGCTCCCTGAAACCCACAAGTTCAGAGGCGTCCCTTGCCACTCCATGCTCATTCTTTCTGCAGCTGCCCTCAGAAATCCTTAAAATCCAAATACAGCGATATATTTCTTCTTTAAAGTTAAAAATGTAGTCCTTGTGCACAAATATCCCAGTACCAGCTCCTCCGTGATCCGCCATGACCGTGTGTTCCGCTTGTTTACATTTTTATCTATATTAGCCAAGTTAGTTTTTGTAATAAGTACAAACATCGATAGATTTTATTTTGAAATTCACTGAATCCTCTTCTCCTCGTGCCTGACTTCCTGTCTACCTCGTAATATTCCCGTGAGCATCCGCCAAAAATAGGCTCCTTGCGGATTCTGTCCGTTCGGCCGGAGGGCCACCGGAGCCGGACTTCACGGAGCTACTGTGAACAACATTGATTTTAATTACTTTTTTAGTCTTTAGTTGAAATGGTCCAAATCGAACAAAGAGAAAATAGCTGCTCTTTCACAGACTGCACCACAACTACTTAACAAACGCTAAATTATGAATGTATTTTCTACCAAATAGCTTCATGCTACATTCTCGTGGATAGCTCCGAGTGCGTTTTTTCCCCACTTCTACAGGACAATCTGCTTAATTTTCTAATGTAAAACTGTGTCGAAAGAAGGACCAGATTTGGCTCGACTTTATATGTGTGTGGTAATTATGCTCCACCAGAAAATGTCTAAAAACAGTGAAAAAATATTGATTCCCATAACAAGCTTCTTCCCCCCTCGCTAGGCCACAATAATATAGACTGGCACTCCTCTTGGCAGAAATAGAAGACAATATTAGCTCAATTACAGCCAGATATGAGACATGGCCGTATATGGATTTAATGGTTATTCCCGCTGAAAGCTGGCGATGAAGTTTAGATCAAGTTGAAATAGCTCCATTTGAAATCACCATCTGACATTTTGAGTTTGTAAAGCCCAGACTGACAAGCTGCAGAGACGTGACTTGGATGGTTTTGTGTAAAAAATTGTAAAACGTTTTGAAGACCGTTGGGAATATCTGCATGTGAAACTGGATCAGGCGTGGGTTCGAAGGACGTAGAATATAAAAACATAAACTCTGCATTGAAACCCGACCGTTGGTGTAGCAGGGCTGAAAGAGACGCTGCAGGATTTATAGAGTAGCTTTGCATGTGTGACTCCTGCATGTTTATTTTATTACCATTGTAGATTTCAGAGTAGGAGCATGCAGTCTGGAGTCCGTATTAGTCCAGCTCCTGGATGTTGGAGCGCTAAACTCCACTTTGTCACTAACTTTGACAAAAGCAGTCATATTTTCCTGCCCTCACAGGATTAATCTGTCCAATCAGCTCGAAGTATTCTGATGAATCTTTCTCCTTTCCCCGGGTGGATATGAAGGAATTGATATCGCAGAGAACTCAAGAATAACTCAAGGGATACACATTGCCAGGTTGACCACTTGACATGAAATGTATTAGAGTTTTACCGATAGTCAGTAGACACCTTCACCAAACTTGTGTTGATCCTGCCTGTGGTAAAATACTAAATGCTAACCGCAGCTAACTGCTAACAGTAGCTACAACTGCTAACAGTAGCTACAACTTCACGTCTCTAAAGTCAACGTCTCTAAAGTCAACATTTGAAAAGCTACATAATATTTGTAGCAAATGGGCCGATATGGGTTTTTCTCAGGCCGATGCAGATAAGCACCACTAATATTTATGGCTGATATTGAAGGCTGATTTAAAAGAAAAAAATGTTTTATATAATCCTGTGTATACTTCTACACAGTGAAATGTGTCAGTGAGTGTTGAACTGTGACAGCAGGGGGCGTTGTGTTAAGGCTCATTTATGCTTTCATTCTGTTGCAGTTACTGTAAATGGAATTCATACTTCCATTCGCATGTTATGTACAATGTGATATCAAAACCTAACACCAGGGGGCACTGTGAGTGCACCAGAAACTTTACCAAAACAGGACAAGGCTTAAACAATATTACGCCACATGTGATGTGTTCTACACTACAGTGACTGAAGAATACTGATAGTTTGTTTGTAAATTATTAAAATCACTTCTTAGAAGTTCAGTTGTGTCTCTTGTTGAGCTGTGTGCAGTAGTGTCCCCAATGGTTAGCTCATGTACTGCTCCGTTACTATGGCTCTCACAGCCTTTGTACAAAGAGCGAGTGAAGGACGAAGCGGACAGACCACGCAGGAAAGCTCCATGTGCATCCGTATGCGTTTCAAACAGAGTATACACAAGCGTTTAGGGCCATAGGGTTGATTTATTCAGGACTTTCATGTTTAATGCACAATGGGCCTCATTCATGAATATTTTCTCCAGAAAAAGTTCTTAAATACATCTTAAGAAAAACTTTGGTCTGATTCACGAAGTGTTCTTAAGACAAAACTCTGAGAGATGCCCCAAATTCATGAACGTGACACTAAGAACACCACTCCCCTCGTTATCATGAAGTTTACATTATATTGACTATGTAAATATAAGGCCATGACAAGAGCATGAGGGCAGTACTCATTTACATTTACTTGAGTACATGTGAAACAATATTTGTAGGCTACTATTTTTAAAATACTATTATTGTAAATAGCCTCCTGTATTTTGTCTAAAGTCTCTCCTCTGATTACGACAGGTGTGACTCAGAGCAGCAGCTAATGAGCTGCAGCCCTCAGCTGTGAAAGTCTGATTTACAATAACTGTCTCTGCTCTACACCACCTCTGAGTCATTCTCTCAAAAAATATATTTTTAAATTAAATCATTTTTAGAAAAATGTTGCTCATGCTGTGTAACACATTTTTGGGTAGATTTTGACTGTGATAATATTGTAAAACTGCAGATTTTCTGTGCGTGAGAGTCCTCCTGACTGTTTTTAGGATGTTTTCTTCCAGAAGAACTCTTTCAGCTAAGAACAAATTTTGTGAATGCCAAAAATGTTCTTAAGTCAGCCTTAAGAACAAATTTCTGCGTAAGTGTGTTTCATGAATGAGGCCCAATGACCTTAAACAACAAAGCTTTTTCTTTGAATGATTTTCAAAGCTGCACTGGTAAAGCAAAGAACATATTTTGTGCGTCTTTTGCAGCGATCTGTCGAAGCACGTGCGGCGATGGCTTCTGCTCCCGACCCAACATGTGCACCTGTCCCAACGGCCAGATCTCCCCGTCCTGTGGATCCAAGTCTGGTCAGTATCTTTCACAGCCTCCTGTGTGTCTTATATGCTGCATGCTTCAGATGGGTGTCGACTTGTTACTCGGCCAACAGATAAATACTTGCATATCATAATTCACGTCGGGGGGAGGTATATGTTGAAAGGCTTGGAAGCAGCAGTCGGGGCACTCCCTTGTCAGGACATTTCTAAACTGAAAGGATGCGTAATCTCAAGAAAAACATTTACAGAGCAGCGTTAAACCGGCGAACAATCAGCATGACACGCGTTAACACTGAACAGCTGTGAGGAAGTAAAACTACATACAAGTACATGCTCTACTTTACCCCAACATAAAATGATGGTAAATCTCCCAAAATACAAAAGTGTCACTGTGTCATCTGTATTTCAACACTGCTGACTTTTACAAGCATTTTTGAGTGAGAAGTAGAGCGATAAATTCCTTGTAAATATGGATCTAGGGCCGACTCCAAAACAGATGCATTACAGTAATTCCTATTAAATAAACCACTAATGTCTTTAATGGGTTGACAAGAGGTCACGAACCATGGTAATCTGAATGTTCTTTCCAAAGCCACTAGTGATGCGTGGGACAGGTTTATGCCAAATACCCAGAGGTGGGAGACTCGAGTCACATGACTTGACTCGAGTTGGACTAATTTAATGACTTGAGACTTACTTGACGAGTTCACCCAAAGGAGTACTTGAACCGACTTGTGGAAAACCCAAACATGAAATTGTAACGGCTCAATATAAAATAAATCATAAATAATAATAGGCTAATATAAAGAGGGGTCAGTGCAGAGTGTTAGACCTGTTCCTGACACTGTATGTCATGTTATACAGTGACTGTCTCTAACCTGTATGACACTTTACAAAATGCTCTAAGCTTCAAAGTACCTAGCTACCTATTGACAGGGCTGTAACTATGAAGTTGGCTAACCGGGCATTTGCTGAGAGGCCCCAATTTGAAAGGGGCCCCAGAAAATTAATTATTCTCCCTTAAAAATCATTTTAAAAAGCACAAATGGCATATTTTTGTAAAAGGACCAGCCGGACATGTATTTCCAAAACTGTACAAGAATTAAATATTTCATTTTCTAAAATGCACATCTGAAAAATACATTGTACATCTACAGACGAACTGCGAGTTTTGAGTTAGTTTATTTGTTTTACTCATCAACTTTGTGTCCTACAAATTATTGGTCTTCAAATATGTAATACAAGCCGTGCGTGACTTGACTCGACTTGACTTGACAAAGACAAAGACTATGACTCGACTTGACTTACTTGACCCTCATGACCGACTGACTTGGTGCTTACTTGAGACTTGGACTGACTTGGTGCTTACTTGAGACTTGCACATGACTCCCACCTCTGGAAATAGCCACTTTCTAGTTATAGTTTAAACATATTTGTTATGCCTTAAAATGAGGCCCAATGGGGAGATCTGGCTCTCCATCCGTCTTCATCCAGTCTCCTTCTCTGCGCACACACCTTTTTGTTTATTTTCCCAACACTTTTCTCGCCTTCCCCTGTGAGAAATGAGAAATCGGACTTGCATATCTGTCGACTCTGGGCCAGAAAATCTCCTTAAAAAATCTCTGGAACCTGCCCCAAATTGCTGCAATTGATCCGTGTTGCAATCACGTTTTTGGGGGAAAGCGGTCAGTCCCGTGGTTTGTGGGGTGAGGCCACTGGGCGTGTGTGTTTCTTGGACTGAAGCCTCTCTCAACATCTCAACGCTATATGTGCTCATCTGTTTGTCCTCCATAAATATATAGGAAATTATATCCGACTTTTTGTATATGCATGCTTTCAGAGGGGGTTGTAGTATTTTAGACACTTTAAGTACATTTTATGATGAATATGTTTTACGTTTACTTCACTGCATTTTAGAGCAGTATCTGTCATTTCTACTCCACTACATTTTTGAACTGCAGTAAAAGTATTCCTCATAGTGGTTTAGTCCTGGTTTAGACCTAGTTTAGACCTGTTTTATACCTGATTTAGTCCTGATTTAGATCTGGTTTAGACCTAGTTTAGTCCTGGTTTAGACCTAGTTTAGTCCTGGTTTAGACCTGGTTCAGACCTGGTTCAGACCTGGTTCAGACCTGGTTCAGTCCTGGTTTAGATCTGGTTTAGTCCTGGTTTAGTCCTGGTTTAGTCCTGGTCCAGTCTTGGTTTAGACCTGGTTCAGACCTGGTTCAGTCCTGGTTTAGACCTGGTTCAGTCCTGGTTTAGTCCTGGTCCAGTCTTGGTTTAGTCCTGGTCTAGTCCTGGTTTAGTCCTGGTTTAGTCCTAGTTTAGACCTGGTTCAGACCTGGTTTAGTCCTGGTCCAGTCCTGGTCCAGTCCTGGTTTAGTCCTGGTCCAGTTTTGGTTTAGTCCTGGTTTAGATTTGGTTTAGTCCTGGTTTAGACCTGGTTCAGACCTGGTTCAGACCTGGTTCAGACCTGGTTTAGACCTGGTTTAGACCTGGTTTAGACCTGGTTTAGACCTGGTTCAGACCTGGTTCAGACATGGTTCAGACATGGTTCAGACCTGGTTCAGACCTGGTTCAGACCTGGTTCAGACCTGGTTCAGACCTGGTTCAGACCTGGTTCAGACCTGGTTCAGACCTGGTTCAGACCTGGTTCAGACCTGGTTCAGACCTGGTTCAGACCTGGTTCAGACCTGGTTCAGACCTGGTTCAGTTCTGGTTCAGACCTGGTTCAGACCTGGTTCAGACCTGGTTCAGACCTGGTTCAGTCCTGGTTCAGACCTGGTTCAGACCTGGTTCAGACCTGGTTCAGACCTGGGGTTAGGGCAAGTGTGGGCAA
>OMNZ01032011.1:15175-38533 GCA_900303255.1 Lesueurigobius sanzi
GCCCTCTTGTGTGTGTGTGTGCTCTGACAGGTGCTCGGGAGGAGCGCAGGACGCACGGTGGACAGAAACCAGCTGAGGCCCACCAGGAGAGGGTGGACGAGAGCTGGCTGAGGCGTTTTGTATTCTGGTTTTATTGCACCATTTTTATACTCCCACAACACCGTAGTCAACAATTTTATCAATTGGCCACAGCTAATCTACTCCTTTACAATAACTTAACTCAGCTCCACTCAGAGCAGCATAAACACCGACTGTGGAGGCTTTAGGGGCAGGTGCTTAAAACGTGAAATAAATTGAAGGATGTATGTTGCTTGAGTAGATCAAATTTGCAAGGAAATTAGCATGGCGCTAAAAGAAAAAAAAAGAAAAAATCCAAATAGGCGTAAAGCTGTGATTTTGAAATATTTTTTAAATTTATTTATATATTTTATCCATTGTCAATTATATGTATGTCATCAAATAAATTGTGATATTTCTTTCTTATGTTGTGATATCGATTTTAGGTCATATTGCCCTGCCCTAATTGTGCACATTTGTAGACACAAATAATCACCCATAAAATCTACAATTAAAATGCCCATTGGACGAAGGCACACAGCGCGGTCGGTATACTCCTGCACTGGATTGGCCAGACACTCACTGGGTACTCCTGAGACGAGCCGCAGAGGTCGCAGCACACGGAAAGCTCGAAGGGCCTTAACATCGAATCCCCCTGGTTTACCCCCGTGACCGTGCATCGTGGCGTGGTGGGCTTCTCCCTCGGCTTCCTCCACCTTCTCCTCTTTGGTCAGCATCTCCAGGGCAACACTGAAGAGTCTGCAACAAGAGCAAAACCATATTGGAAAGATTTTTATTTATACCTTCAAAGCGGACCGCATCTCGGAATAATATCACAGATACAGACTGTGTACAAGTTCTGCTTATTATCAAGGAGTGTTGTGAGGGGGGCAGGTCTTTACTAACGGCAGTCTGTTATAGACAGGACAGCCAGGACATTTGCCAAAGAGGCGTGACATTGGAAGACCATTCATTGTCTAATCTATTTTCAATTTTTAAGGGGAGACACTGCTGGTGAATAGGGAAGTAAATTTAATGGAGTGATATTCAAACTTTTGAAACTTTTGATGTATATTACAGACAAAATATGAGGAAAAAATAAGGTGCTTTATACATAGAAATAGCCAAAATTGTATAATTTTTTTGTGTGTAAATACTGGATAGAGCCATGTTTAAATGTATGGTTTTATTTCCTTGATATATTAGTAGCAAAGATTTGTTCAGAGGGAATTTTGAAAGTATTCGTAGTTATGCGTGAATAATTTTTTGGGTTCAAAACGCACTAAATCAGGCAGAAATTAATTATTGAAAGATCCCTCAGAACAAATCTTCAAGATATTGTACAAGACTGGAAGATTTGAAGACAGTAGGAGCTACTAAAGTGGAGATGATGTTGCCACAATGGGAGAATAATGCATTTTGAGTCTGGCTTGAGTCAGGGCAATCCCAGCTCCCTTCAGTGCATATTGCTGTTGTATCCTTGAGCAAGATACTTGAGTGTTAAGTGGAGATAGAAATGCACTATATTAATGTGACCATTGATCATATTTTTTGAAAGAACAAGCTACTTGTTTTTCTGTACCGACCTTTTAAGACGGTTACAATATATGTAGGTCATATATGTAGTTCTACTGCAAACATACAAACCAGAAGACACAGCCAGAAACAAACCTTTAGCAGAGGTGATAATCAACCTATTTTCCATTTAGATTAAGTCTTATGAGACTATAGATATTTCTGACAGTGCACTCGTGTTAAAACCACCAATAAATCTTACTTACATTAGAGGATTTGATTCAGCAGTTTAATAAATAGCTCTAGGCCTTCGTGTTTTACACTAATTATTCCCTTGAGTGGCAAACAAAAACTTCCTGCAACATTAGCAGCTCATTCCTCCAGAGGGAAAGATCGCAGGCACGGCAGTGAAGCAGCGCGACCAGACAGCGAGGCCATTTAGCAGCAGAAGCCAGTCTCCACGGCAGAAGTAGCTGACTCTTCGAGTGATTGCACGGCAGATCAGGCCCACATGCTGCATACAGACAGGGATCTGACCCAGCTACCCAGTGGACTGAGAGAAGGAAGGAGCATGGAGAGGAGCAGCAGAGATAAGGCTACAGATACACGAGGCTATGACAAGATAGGATTTAGAGCAGGGACCACAGAAACACACACCGATTAATAGGGAGATGGCAATGTGAAGTTTTAACAAAGCAGTGGCTGAGCCGGATTGGGGAGTGTGAGGCAAAGACAGTCAGGGAGAGATGAAGTACGCACAAATGGTGAGTCACTTCAGTGGTGGACTTATTCTGTCTTTTCTGGGTCATATACTGTGGCTTTATAGGGTTCTCTTAATAGCACTTGGCTGCTCCAAGCTGGCTTTAGCAACGTTCACTAAATCAGGAATACAGTACAAAGAGTAGACTAATTTAACCAATAAACTGGTGGCAAGGAGGTTCTTGGACTGTGGACAAGGTTTAAAGTAATGAGAAGCGATAAAAGATGGTCTCATTCAGGAATAAATGCTTCAAAATGACCCACAAAACTCACACGATAGAGGATTAGTTACAACATTTACCATTTTAATCCATCTAGCTACAATATTCAGTTGAAATATTGGCGGATCCCTTCAATTGGCTAGATTTATGCAATGATTTGTATGTACGGCTAAAAATATCTTTGGCCTTTGGCTGATCTAATCTAATAAAAAGAAATTAAAATTCTTTTCAGCATTTTATTTCCAGTTAGTAGTTGCCATACTGTGGAACAATCCACATTAGACATTGCTCTGCCACACGAGCAACTCATGAGTCATAAAAAGTCATGAATAAACAAACCACTTGAAATTATTTTCCATGTCATCTCCAGGATTTTCCATGACATTTATAAGTCCAAAACTACCATAACATTGTGATATATGTATTTTGCGGTCCTCTCCACCCACTTAACTCACCAGCGCCCCCTGTGTGTGCAATCTAATAATGCAGTCCATGGCTTTGAGGCTCTGAAGAGATTCGAGCTTAGACTTGTAAAGACTTGGAAGATGGTAAAATGGGGGGGTTTGGGAGTTCTTCCTCTGGTAAAATTTTGAAATAGAAGATAACTTTCTTGTGTTCTGGAGCAAAATGAGCTGGTCTTTAGTCTGGTGTGGTGAGCAAAGTCTCGCTTACATTTATTTAAAACAGAAACTCAAAGGGAGGAGAAATATCTTTAAGAATAAAATGTTTTTTTCCAGGACATTAGTCTTTTTTTTTTTTTAACTAATTTTCCATGCGTTTTCCACGACTACAAAATACGTTTTTCCAGGTTTTCAAGGTATTCCAGGTAGAGTGGAAACCCTGAACATACCAATCGTTAGGTTACAGAGGGCTAATGTATTTAAAGTTAATGTTTGGCCCCTTGTCGTCAGTGCAAAGGAAACAACATGTTTATGGAGACAATGTGGTGATCTGGTCCCGCTCCCAGCAAGTCAGGTCTGAAGGGAAGCTCACAGTATGGACGTATAGTGTTTGATTGATATTATTTTAAAATTATTATTACTTTCATGAACAAAAAACATCTGAAATAAAAATGAATGCATGTTACGTATTTTAGTTTATGACTTACCCAATGACGACAATGACAAAGTCCAGCATGTTCCAGCCGTTTCGTACATAGGCGTTTTGATGCATCACCAAACCGTATGCGATAATCTTCAAAAAGGTCTCAATTGTGAAAATGATGAGGAAGGCATACTCGACTGTTTCCTGCAACAACAAAAACAAGAAGACAGCTGTAGTTTGAAGGCACTACTCAAGCAAAACAAACACCATGTACTTGTACTTTTAAAAACATGGTAAAAATCCTTGCACTTGAGGGACTTTAGAGCCAGTGATGTAACTCTTTGTGTTAACTTTTCGTTGTAGTTTGGAGGCACAAAAACCAGGACAAAAAGGCACGAGGTCAACCGCAGTAGTGCTGACAATGGAGGCGCGCATTTGTAGCAAACGTTATTAGGTATTATAGCTGCTCCCTTTGTGACAAGTGTGATATGTGAGGGTTTGTGCATAAAGCGGTGAGTCAGATGTTTAGGACGCCGCCACCTTTATTAGAAGACATACTGTGCTGTTTGTGTCATCTATCAGTACTACAGGGCTGCACTGCATGAGCAAAACAAGCAATCATATTTCATAAATGACGCCGTGGAGTGGAGTGTGCTATTTGGCATAGAAAGAAGCACAAATGTTTTTATTACTGGAATAACAAGACAAACCCAGAATTACTACACTGCAAGAAGTACATTTCTAGATTAAGTTTAAATGACTCAAATTCAGAATATGCATCTAAATTTGAGTTGTTTTCGCTCATTTGAAGATTATTATTTCAAGTAAACTTATTTGCCAATGGGGTAGGGAAATTAGTCTTAGTGCAAATGGCAGTTTTATTTTCTTACTTCAAGCGTGATTACTTTAGAATAAGTCAGAAATGTCATGAAATAAGCCAAACAATCTAGATCATTGGTTCTCAAACAGTGGGTCGGGACCCAAAGGTGGGTGGCGTGAGATCTTTGTTGGGTCGCGGTGGAATTGCACTTGAAGCGTCTCATTAATGACGAGGACAACTGCTGCTTCACTGCAGCTCATGTGCGCTTTCTCTCTGCCTCGCTCTCCCCGACCCTCGCTCGCTCACTTTTGGGTCTCAAACACCTGGTGGGGTCTTCACGATGATACAAAGGTTTTGTGGTATTTATGACCACTTTTGCCGTTTTGTTCCATTGTTCAGTGACTGTATAAAACTATTCTGTGGCTGTTGTTCAAACTGCTGCTGTCAGAAGTTGTTTTCTCTTTGTATTTAAGTGCAGCATATTTCCTGGAGATAATTCTCCCAAACTCACAAGTGGGTGGTAACCACAATCATGTGCTCCACTGCATCTGTGAACTGCTTCTGTCTGAAGTGGAGGAACTGTAGTGTCCACATTGTGAAAATGCTTTTGATACAGATCAGTCAATCAAATTTTATTTGTATGGCACCTTCCAACGGTGCACAAGGTGCTTCCCAAGATAAAAGCAGGAACAATAAAACGTCATCATTAAAACAGCTAAATTCAATAAGTAACTGTGACAAACGCCCGCCTGAACAAGTGTGTTTTTAACTGTGACTTGAATATAGTTAGCTCAGTGACAGATTGCAGATGAGCTGGAAGGGCACACAGCTTAGGGCCTATGACTGCAAATGAACGGTCTCCAAACCTCTTGTATTTGGACCAGAGAGCATTGCTCAGAGGGGCGCAGAGTCCTGTGTGTGAAGATAAAGACGGCCTCAGGTCTTCTCTCTATCTAAATGATAAACCAACACTGAATGCATATAGGGTAGGGCTGGGCGATATATCGATCCACAGTAAGCATGAAATAAGGGTTGTGGTTGGCTGGCTGCAGTGGTGCATTCAAGGGCAATCGTAAAAATTCTGTTTATTGTGACTGCCAGAGCTGTGTATGCAGGGCGAGCGCGGGGGTAAAACTATATCTTTTATATCGTTGCTTTTTCGGTATTAATATCTTGGATGTTCATATTTCGATATAGATACGATAACGATATATCTTTCAGCCCTAATCTGAACAGATTGAGGACTCTCACTCTCTCACTTTCCAATTCCAGACTGAATTTTACAGGTTCTTAGCTTTCAATAACTAAATGACTATATATATTTTTTTTTCTTTTTGCAATATATTAATAGCCATAACGACACTTCATAATGCATTGCGCGGCTCGATTCCAGTTCAGACGTACAGGGAAGTGCCTCGAGGCCATATTTCTTCAACAGTTTAGTGCCGATTGTGAGAAGCACTTAAGGCAGAAACGGCCTTTTGTTGCTGACTGAAAGGTTGTGTTAAGCTCTGGGCTCCTGCTGCTGCTCCAGCTCTGGCCCTGGGCAGCTCAGCCATCATTTCAGCATGAGGGACAGTGAAAGAACGACAAGTTAGCCGTTTAAAGCGCCACAGAACCACATTCAAATATGACTGAAGCCCACATTCTAACAAACTGGTAAAGAATCGCTAACATAATTCTTGGTTATTGTTTTCAAGGAAACCTCAAGATAATTATTTTTGTCAATATCACCCACTGCTAGAGTTTAACTTTTTCCGATCACTGGACTAGTCAGCATTTATCAAACGTTCTAGCCACAAATTTAGCTTTTTATTTATTATATCTTAAAACAAAAGCCTATAGTTATAACAATTGATGATTGATGGTTTGGGGAGCTGGTGAACTTTGGCCTAAAAAGGTGTACCATAGAATTTCTTGACTTTTTTTCTTATATTTTCTTACATACAAATAGGGCTGGGTGCCGTGCAATCTTTTTCGATACCAGTACGTTATCGATACTTGGTTTACAATACCGGTGTTGAACAATACTTTTTTCGATACCTAGACTAAATTATTGGTGATCTAGAACCATAACACAGAACAATAATGATCATTTATTCCATAAAAGATTATTTCTTTTCATTTTTGTATCATTTATTTTAGCTGAAACAACCAAGTAACTTTCTTTGTGTTACGGACATACAGCTTACATACCCTTTTAATCTTTTGGCCATTTTTCATAGAATGTGAATGATGACACAAAAATCTTTTTCCCTCTCATGGTTAGTGGTTGTACGAAGCCATTTATTGCCAACAAACTGAGTTTACATGACCTTCAACAACTGCCTCTAAAATTGTTCAGGAGCAAAGAAAAACTCACTTCAGCTGAAATACAGGACTCTCCGACAAAATGGGATTCTCTGAAAAAAATTGTGTTTGTGTCAAGATGCACAATATGTAATCTTTTGATCAGGGACATTTTGGCTAGTTTCTAGTTATTTACAATAAATGGCTTCACACAACCACTATCCATGATGCATACGGGAAAGAAAGACATAACTGACCCCAGTGAGAGTCAAAGAGTGTTGAGCCAAAATACAAATCTAAAATGGCAATGACATGAGTTCATTTATGCAAATCGCCACTTCCTGGCTGGAGAAAGCATGCTTAATATAATAGGAAATGATAACCGTCCCCTTTCAATTAACCACCAATTTATTCAGTCATCAGTGAAGTACAGCATGAGCGGAGCAGCAGAAAGAGGAAAATGGGAAGAGAGAAGAAGAGGACGCGTCGGCTAGTGCACACGGGCCTTAGGGAGCCATAATAAATATCTATGAGTCATCACGGTGATAGGACAGAATTACTGTACTTGACGTCCTTCCCTGCACACACTTGGGTCATATGGTGTTTCTGTTGGAGTCAGCGAGGAGCTTACAAGGCACTATATAGCTAACAGTGCATCTTAAGTGTGTGCTTCGATGATGCTACGGTATTCAGACTCAGCTGTGTGTCTTCAAATTATCAACATATCACAAACTAAGCAAGTTTCACAGTTAAATAGGTCACAGAGATCGCTAAATAAGCCACTCCGTAAAGAATAGTTACATAAAGATTTTCCGTTCAAGCTTTTTCTACACTCTTGAAAAGCGACTAAATTCTTGTGGCAAATAAGTTATGGCTTTTCCACACGCGCTGGTAATAAGTCAGCAGAATCTGTGTTCACCGACACCGAAACTTCAAATAGGTGTATATTTTTCATGGCATATCGCAACCAAAGTTATCTCAAATTTGGTTTTAGGGAGAGATCAATCAAAGGGACTAGCAAACCAAAGACTGCCCCAGACAACAGCTTCAATCCCTCCAAATGCTTTATACCACTATTTCTACAACTTCTTTGATCTACTCCTTGCTGCTAAAACCTGTCAGTGCTTCCTCTTGCTCTGGGCGTCAGACACTTTTCAAAAATGGGGAGGGTGGCACTTTCATGGTATTTGGGTCCTTGCATAGGATTTTTTTTTTATAATTCAGACATGATTTCCTGCATTCTGGTGCATTTTAGATAATTAATCATATTTTCAGCTGATCCATTTGCTGTTATGCCATTTGTGATTTTTAAGGGAGAATAATGAATTTTCTGTGCCCCCCTTCATATTGGGCCCCCCAGCAAATGCCCAGTTAGCCCACTTCATAGATACGGCCCTGTCAATTAGAACCAGTAATCATTGTACATAGTGCCATACAAGTTGGAAGCAGATGGTGCACTGCAGGGCCAGGAACAGGTCTAACACAGAACGGAAGTATGGGGAAATGAATGTTCGACTCCTCTTTATATTAACATCATTAAAACATGAACATATTTTCATTTATTGACCTTGATATCAATTTCTAAACGCACATAATCCTATTACATTTTTGTGTTATTTGGTCACAATGTCCTGTTTCTCAGCTGCTTCTTGTCAGTCTCCTCTGTCCTCGCTTGGTTCTCATTCTTACAGTATTATCAACAAAAAGCTTGTCAGCTAAATAGAATCTTGTTTTGGCCATTATAACGTGAGTGAACCTGTCTGAGAATGCCGTGCAACTGGCAACAAATTGATCGCTAATTAGACTTGTGGTAATGCGTTTGGATACGTTTCTCAATGATTACTGGACGGATTTAATTATTTAAAACCAGACAGTTAGCAAAAAATGATTACTGTCGAGATACAATACTGTCATGTCATGAATCTTTGTTAATTTCCCCTGTGCGCTGCGGACAGAGCAGCTACAGCACTTTGTCCGTTCCTGCGCAGAGCGCGAAGGGAAGAGGAGAAGGCGCCGCATTAGTTCATTTTAAGACAGTTTCCTTTAGGTATGCAATTTCCAGTTGTGTAAATGGATAGAATAAACAGGACAACGACTAGGCTACTAAATATCATCAGTAGCTACAGCTTAAAGATGACAGGAGGAGGGGCTGTGTTGAAAAACAGCCATTCCACAAATGTCTCATTTATGAGCGAGGGTTTCTTTCAGTGCCTCCAGTCCACAGCTCTGTAGGAATAAGGCTATTATACTTTCTGCCCTGATGCCGGTGTGCACGACCAAGCATAGAACATGTGCACGTGTATAAGCCTAAACAAATCCACATGGATCATAACTTCACAGCAGCTGACTTTATAGTTTGTGATGTAAAGTGCGTGTATCTGCTGTTGTGAATCTGCAGTGGCTCCGATCTGCAGCTTTGTGCTCTCCCTCTCATGCTGCAGCTCGGAAAAAGCATATCAAAAACTTGCAGCTACAATATATCATTTGCCGGCGGGCTGCATGTTTGAGACCCTTGATCTAAAGGATAAAAATACAGCAGGCCACAGAGCAGTCAAGAGAATAAACAAACCTTTATCAATGTAGGTTTGGCCTTGTCCTTGATGCTACCAGTATTAGCCTTAGTTTGAGATAATGGAGCAGCAATCATGGCAGTAAAGCAAAAAGCGAAATGGAGATTATACTGTATGAAGCAAATGAAATGTACATTTACTGTGTTAGAATACTTTCAAGTGAACTCTGCCTACTGCAATGCCTAAATTCTTAGCAGTTTGGATGAGACATTTCCAAGCTCTATATTTTAATAAAAACGTAGTAAATTATGCAAGTATGTTTCTTAAAAAGAAGGCTTCAAAGAAGGCGAAGCATTGCATCACAATATTCAACATAAAAATAGAAACACAAGTCTTTTTTATTACGTGCTGAAATACAATACGTTATGAAGGGCTGTGACTGACAGTTTGCAATCTATCTAAAGCTGGAATCCCGAGCAAAGACTGACACGACTATAAAATGACACAATGTGCAATAACTCAAATTACTATAACATGAGATCAAATATTTCATGCTGTTTTATAATAAATCATTTCCACAGAGATAACCTTCCCCTTTAGCAGTTGGAGCACGAGCACCTGAGCGCTGTGGATGTGCGTGTTAGGGCCGAACTGTGACTGAGTCAGGAGTCATGAGTCACTGACACCATGTTTGATGTGACCACAACAAACCCTACGACGCACAGCATGAAACAATACTACCAACACTCAGGCAGCACCGTCAATCACAATCAATTCCAATTTGAATGATCGCAATTAGCAAATCGCTGACTTGGGATGCAATTCTGTATACAATTGGCTAACTCTGTAGTTTACCACACATGTCTAAAATGCTAAAAGTGATTACTGTGCAACTCTGCTGTTTTTAAATGTGTGCTACAAAGAAAATGGCTTGGCTATGTGTGTTCAAATTGTGTACTGTGGAAGAATCTTGGCTTCATCATCACATCATACAATCACAACACGAGTAAGAACAAAAGATCAGATACATGTATGTATGTGCAGCACAAAAACTCAACAAACAAATAACAAATCCTTTTGAATAAACATAATCTTCCCTGTCATGTAGATATTTTGACGTCATTTTAAATCCTGATTTGACTGCGAGCAAAGACATGAGCAGAGGAGCATGTCGTACGTCTTCCTGCTGCACCTCCATCCCCCTTCCTTCTATCCACCGCTCTGTCCTGTCCCTTTGACTGTCCCAATGCATCAGTCAGTAACATCCAGCCAGGGCAGCACTGTTCAGACTTCACTGGATACTGCATATGTACATACTACCATTTCACTACAATTGTCCAAGACTCACGTTGCAAGATACAGGTTTGTTTCAAGAAGGGTATCTGACTTTTTAATTGTGTGCCAAATGAACGTGCTAATCTAATGTATAATTAAAGCCTCGCCGTTTTAAGTCTTCAGCGAGACGTAAATCAGTCATTCCCGGGCTGAGAGAGAGACTGACAGGCGTCGAATCCAAGCTTTGCGTCCACTTGTTCGAGACATTAATTGTGCTAAACTGATGCCAAAATGCATTTCAGAAGAGAGGTCAAAACAACCACTTTTATATATGATAAATCTTTATGAAGAGACATTTTTTCGTCGTTGTTGAGCAGATTATTTACCTAAATGTGGGGCACAGTGGCGCTTGTGCTGCACAGCTACAAAGTTCAGGGTTCGGTCCCTGGATGGGGCCTTTCTGAGTGGAGTTTGCACGCTCTCCCTGGGTGTTTCTCAATCGCAAGGTACCTTGCCTTGCCTTGCCTTGGGAGGCACTGCCTCCAAAGTCACTTCCTCCAAATCCAAGGCAAGTGTCCTTCCTTGGTCCAAAAAGATCAGCTGATGGAACACACTTCAGAGGGAAAGGAAGTGACATCACTGAGTAAAAAAAAAAAAAAAAAGCAAGACTTTTCATTCAGAGGAGGGGGGTCTATGGGGAGAGACCAAACTGTTTTGTTTTGTTTTGCTGGGCGTCAAAGTAATAGTTTTGATTCAAGATTCAAGATTTTTTATTTGTCAAAACCATGTGAATGGTTTTGACAAATTGGACTAAAGCTAAATAAAAAGTAGTTAATGATGATTAAACTCATGACTGAAATCTACAGATGTTCACTTTGATGAATAAAAAAATGAAAGCAAAGTTTACCAAACTAGATTAGATAAAGGTCAGTTTATTTTCCAAAAATTACTGACTAATGGTTGATTACAACTTAAACAAAATTATTATATTAAAATACATTGTTAAAATGTTGTCAAAACAAACACTGGCAGGTCTGTTAAGAAAGTCAAAGCATATATTTTGGTTTTAATGTGCAGTGCCTTTACAAGTCACACAATCCGCCTTCCACCTTTTTTTCAGTTTTTTTTGTTAACAACCGTGATGCATTATGGGTGATTTTGGCTGGTGCAAGGCAACGAAGGCAACACAGATGTATCCTTGGAAAGTTAGCCACATGCTAACCAAAGGGAGGACACATGCCTTTGGAGGACATGACAATTGGAACAGCACTTGGGCAGCGAGTGATGATGTGGATGCCTTCCCACGCCCACATTTCACCAAGGCAAGGCAAGGTACCTTGCGATTGAGAAACACCCCATGTGTCTGCGTAGATCTGCTCCCTGTGCCATGGTTTAACCTAACCAGATGGATATAAGCCCATGACTACAATCCGGCGTGGCGTGTTTACATGCATGAGCCCCATGTGTGTTCATGAACATGCAGGGCCCCGACCAAAGAAACAAACAAATAAATAATTGAAGCGATTTGGCTGAGAAGACGCCTGTAAAACCCATTTTTTTCAGTTTTCAGGTTTTGGTCCAGATTACTCTCGTTACATACAGTACATGTATAACTTTGACCTGGAAACAAATAATCTTTACAATAAGGAGTGTAATTATTCACTGATTCAACATTTCTCCAAAGAACTATATGGGAAATTGTTACTTCAATGTCTATTTTCTCAAAACGCATTTTTCTCACATTGTGGCAACAACATCTCCACTTTAGTAGCTCTTACAGACTCCAAACTTTACACTCTTGGTCTCAATAATATTCTGAAGGTTTGTTCAGAGGTATTTTTCAATATGTAATTTCTAGCCTCGTTTATTGAGTTTTGAAGTCTTGGAGTGTCTCGCATTAAAATTGATTTGATTACAATTAATTGTTAAGTCCAATTTCGTATTTCAATTCACAAAACTCATTTTGCAGTCACAAGAGTTATAAATGGATATTGTTGTGGTAGAAGTAAATTGCCGTACCATTATATTTAAAGTAAATTACACAGTGGTATTAACGAGGCGAGGAGAGCGCGAGGCCCAAATGAGCAGTTACGTTAAGTGACTAAACACATCCTCCCTCCATCTTCTCCACAGGAAGCCACTGGTGGCAGCCGTAACACACACACAGCCAAGCGCCCCCCTCACACATGTAAAGATTCACACTTCCACAGGAGGCCAAGCTCTGGCATATGACCCACTCATGGACATACTTGTCATCACAGGAGAGAAGGCACACAGTGTTGGATATCAGTTTTTAAGTGCAGATCTATGCATCACTTAAAAACCTATAGGTGGTTTATATAATAATTCAAATAAAAAAAAAAAAAATAACTCCATCTACTGTTGCTCATCAAGTTGAATACTCTAAACTTTCCTCATATGATCTCATTCATTACTGACTTAAACGCTTTGAAATGTATTGAGAATAGCCAAAAATAATCATTCAGTTTTACCAGCAACATTGTATTCACAGCTGAACATGTACTTTTCGAATGTTCATGATATTTAGCAAAAGCTGAGAAACTAGGCATTCTGTTAAAAAGTGACACATCTAAACTAGTCTAACATCTACAGGTGATGGGCACAGACTATATAATATAATATATACTTGAACTACTACTACTACTACTGCGGCATCAACATTGGGATATAGAGTATTGTGTTACTTCTTAGTATCAAACTATCAAAAAACTATCAAAAAGTATCAAGATAGAAAATGTTGTATTGTGATGAAAGTCATTGTATCCAGTCCACTAGTATAACTAATTAATTATCTGACAATTTACTGGCCCCTCTGGATTATTCTCAGGAGTAACGATAAGCTATTATTTTTCAAAGCGTCAAAAATATGTTAAAAGGTGTTGGAAAATGTTTTAATTTAAATGGCTGTCATCAAAAAGATAAGTGTCTTGAATAAACCACAAAAGTGCAGAAAAACACTATTACACCATATTTTACAGTAGTACAGTTCATCTGTATTTCTTGGCAGATATTTTTGTTCATTGGACATATACTCGATATTGTAAATTTGCACATCTTCCAAACAACACTTTCAATATTAGCTTGTAGATGATATATTGCCCACCTCTTTTGGAAGATATCATCAGAATAATTCAACCAAACCATTTTCTGTTCATCAAACTAATAAGCCGCACACAAAACATGCTGATATACAAAGAATAGGCCATTGCGAACGATGGTCCAGCTCAAAGGCAGATCCCACAGAGCCGCTCCACTCATATCCAGGCTCCTCTCAGTGATCGTCTGTGACAGAAGCCAGCGCAGCCTCTGAAGCCTCTGTAGCTGGATGTCAGACCGCAGCAGGCTCTAACAGTGAGCGAGCAACAGGCACTGGCTGCAAGTCACAACTTTGGCACTTGGTTTGTCTACATCACAAATGGCATCTTTGTTTGCCACTGCTCATTTGTGGCACCCCGTACAGTGGCTCAGTATGTTACATTAGGATGTGTCGATATATGCTACAGGCTGAAAGTAAAATAATATACGATCCACATTTCATGAATACATTTAAAATAGAAAGTATAGACCCTTTCATTGTTTGGAAACATTCCAGGCTTAGTTGGAGGCGGAAAGCTAGATCCCTATCTATTTCCATTGTAGCTGTTGTCTTAAGGAGTGTTCACACCGAATGCGGCGTGGGCTTCATGGGCGTCAGGTTTACATTCAAAATGAGGGTCAAGAGACCGGGCGGCACGCATTTCTCGCGTTTGCCGCGCGTCAAAACGCCTGTGACGCCGAAGTTGAACAATGTTGAACTTTCGAGCAACCAATCAAAGAGAGGCTCCAGAAAGAAGCAGGAAACAAGGGGCTGGCAGCTATCGGCGCAATTCCCTCCTCATAACATAATATTTTCAGCGTTTACATCCTGTCTCTGCTCTCACATGAATCATACTAACATTTTAGCACAATGTGTGTCAAAAACTGCCCTGATTTTAAAGAATCGCTGTGTGGCTCTGCCGCTGTCTCTGCCGCCGGCACCCCTCTGCCCTCAGCGGAGGTATGGGACAGGGCAGCGGGAAGAAGCCTTGGGATGAGATCACGACAGCGCAGCACAGACTTGTGGCACGCACCACAGAAACAGAAGAGGTGGGATATCATCGGTAAAAGAGAAGCCCCTCCGTCTCTCTTGTTTTTTAATGTGTCCTTTTGGCGTACCTATGCCACGAAATAAAAAAACGTGACAAAGCCACGCATTTCTGTGTAGTAGTATCGTGCAATGTATACGCAGAGCGTATTGTTTCTTCAATCTCTTGCACGCTGCTTAACTGGTTCGGGATGTGCGCGTCTACCTAATCCTTTGTCTCTCTGGTGACACCAAAGTGACACACGTCGTCTTCAAAATAAACAGGCGTCAAAAATCGTCCGTCAAAAGCGTTTTGCAGCGTTTTGTCTGAACGGGGCTTTAGTAACGAAAAACAAATGTCTAACTTTTGTTGGAAATATCAGATAAAACCTTATTTTATCGTCTCAAATGTCATTCCTCTTGTTCTTGCACCTTAAACCACAACAGGACGACATTTTGTAGCTGTAGTTTTACTCTTATAATCACTAGTTTTAGTTTAATCTTATTTCTCTTGCTCACTTCCTGCCTCCAGCTGATGCCACTGATGATGTAAACAGCAAAAGGGTCTATAAAGAAATTAATAATAATAACAATTTTAGGATATAGCATAGTGCATATAGAGCACATCAAACTGACTTCTCAACACTGATATCATAAATACAATCTCAGAACTGCAGTCATCATTCTGAAGAGACAAAAACAACCTAACCATCATTGTTAATGTGTCTAAGTCTAAAACTATTCGTGTGAGACAGAGAGAGCTGGCCTCACTCTGGGAGAGCCGGGTCATCAAGAAAGCTGGTCAGATCATAGACCTGGATCAGAGGCACATTTTACCTTCATGTTTTAGTTTAATGTCCTTGCTAGTCTAAATCATTAATCACTTCTGCAATTATATTTTTAATGGTTTGCGTTTTTATCGGCCCCAGCTGACCTTTGAAAAGCCTTGTCTGTTTTTTGTAAGTCTGGCCGGTTGCTGATTCAATTAGAAGTAAACAGGGCTTAACATTTACTCAGGTTTAGAAAATGAAGAAAAACGGGCTAAAATGAACGTGATCAAAACTGTGTGTGTGACCTTTTACAGCAAGTACAGTACACGGTGGTGTTCTTTTGTCTCCTTGCACTAAAATTATATAGCTCCGTCCTTACCATTATGCAACAACAATGACAAACACTACATGATACCAGATGAAATTTCCTCACTATGGATCAGACATGAATCACTGTGAAAAGGTCATTGTTTTGCTCATGTACCTTTAGTAAGAGCTGCCTGGGGATTTGAGTCTCCCACAGATAAGTCACCATTGACCTTAAAGCAAAGGCAGAGGGGCCAGTCTCTTGTCCGTCCCTAAGACAAGGTGGCTGTGAGGGACAGTCACGTGGTGATCTGCGCTGAGTCTGTGCTACTTCCTGCTATAGTGAAATGACTAAACGAGTAAGAGGCTAACAGGGCAGAGAGGTCTGTTTAATTGCACATTAAGTGTGAGTGTACACTAGCCTAGTTACTTGTGCCCTTTGGTGGTTGAGGAGGGATCCAAGATTTGACCTTCTGTCTGAGGAGTCGAGTTTGGGATGGGATGTTATGAATTGAGCATTAAAGGGGCACTATGCAACTTTTTAAGTGAAAAATAAAATCCTGATACTAATGCATATTTGACCTTTTAGTGCCCAGTGGCTGTATGAGTGCAGCATGGCACCTTTACTTTCCATCACAGTGGCCTCTATGATGCTCCAGGATCAAATGTTTTTCAGGGTGTCTGGTCCGTTTCTATGAAACCCCTAAAAAGAATTGATTCTGTAGCATCATCTAGGCCACTGTGATGGAAAGTAAAGGCGCCATGGTGCACCCACACAGCCACTGGGCACTAAAAGGTCAAATATGCACTAATATCAGGATTTTATTTTTCACTTAAGAGGTGAAATCAATCTTTAAGAATCAATGTGAACTCGCTGGTTGTGATCAGTGTGGTGGAGTCGGAAGCATAAAAACATAAGCTAAAACAGTATAAATGAGCTGAGAAAAGATTTCTATTTAATTATTGGGCCTATTCAACAAAAACAGGCAAAAAAGTTGAACATCTTCTCTATATGTGTAAGCTCTCAGTCATCTCGAAAATTTCCATCATAGTAGAGATTTTCAAATATTATTCACTTCTATCTTCAGAATTCTTCTGTATTAGCACTCATATACTATAGTAAAATGATTTCACCCTGCCATGGGCACAATTGTTGGGAGTTGAAAACAGTCAAAAGGACACAATGGCAAATGGAATCCGAAACAAATAGTGATCATCTATGAATTTTGTTTAGATACTTCTTTTAACCATAGGGTTACAGTACATTGTCCCCTGTTCTCCAGCAACAAAACTACACTAAAAAATACCCAGCCTACTGGCTTCTGTATACAGAGCCATTTTGGTTAGAACAGCAACATGCACAGCCTCATTCGATTCAACTCAAAAACAAGCAAAATTCTCTGTAAACGGCAACACAAGATCACTTTTCACAACAGTATTTTTCTAATGGTCTTGCACGGTTTCCTTGTACGGGTCTTGATTACGTACAATGTTAAACTGATCCGTGTAGAAAGAGCTGCCTGGTTTGTTTCCTTGTGATAATTTTAATCCCTGGATTACACACGAGACCCCTCTCTTCACCTATATCGGTCGACAGCCCACCCCAGAGCAGCAAAGCACAGGGCTGGGAAATGGCAGTATCCACTACAGCTTTACTTTAGACACCACAAAAACCTGCTCAGCGTTTTATCTCTCTCTCACGCTTCTCCAGTGACTACAACACACGGACAGGGGCCAAGTCGGCACACCTGCCCCACAGAGCATCTTTTGTTCAAAATCTGCTGAAAATATGGAGTAGGGAAATTTATTGTTGATGCCGCAGAATTAAAGCCAGGATCTGTACAAAAGGTATACACACTCACTGCACAAGGGGGATCCAAAATTCAACTAAATAGTAAGTAGCCTATGTAAGCAAATATTAATATAGAATCATGCTGCATTTTATTCTCATTATGAATGGGAAAAAGTACATATTCTACAGTTTTTTGGCAAGTTTGGAATAATAAATACTAAGCCATATTAAAGGAGAAATGTTCAGTTTAGTAAGCAGTAGAGGAAGCTGATATAATGTCTTCTGTACATAACAATTAGTGGTGAATGATCTTGTCCATTGACCATAATTAGTGCTGTTTAAATTGTTGTGGTGAAGATGGATAATGAAATATATTCTGTACTGTCAACCACATAAGGATTTGCATCAGCTGGTTTCGTAGTTCAATACACTTTATTAATTAATCAGGTTGATAATAAAATGACCATTGCCATTTCACTGGGCCACACAACTCTAAACGGGCAAATGAGAAGATGTGAGAAGCGTACCTCGGCCTGTATAGAATGACTATGGATGAAGATAAAGCGAGGAGCTCAAAACATCAAAACCACAGGTGAATGTCTTATAAATGTCTGCAAATAAAATTAAAAAAAATCTAAATTGCGGCCATCTTCACCAATTAATGTTCTAATGAAGCAGCTTAGGCCAAAGACACAAGTGCCAGAATGTGTTTGAATATTCTCTGGGTCATACTCTTAAAGAATAGCTCCTTAGCCAAAGTTCAAAATAACTGTTAAGCACTTTTGTTAAGCACTTTTGTGCACGAATTGTGCTCTACAAATAAACTTGCCTTGCCTAATACTGAAGTTGGTGCTTGTATCACAGAGTGATCAATTTGGCAAAAAAAATATTGATCATGAACATAAAAGCAAGACGGTATGAAGGTAGGAAAGTAATGAATGTAAACTTATTTTTCACTGACTGCACAAGTGGAGAGAAATATCAAGATATTTAGCTTGCATTTGAACATGTGGCAAATGACTAAAGCCAGTGTCATCAAAGTGTAACCAAATTGATTCCTTTACGCATATGGAATGTGAGCATTTATCAAACAAGTGTCACAGCTACAACTGAAACCTAATACACTCAAACAAACAGGAAGATAAGATGACAGCGTACATTATAGTCCTTATATGAGACAGTGTAACATCCACAATGTCCTACTTTCGCCTGATGTGGCACAGTGTAAACAAACACCCTGCGGTCACCCTCTAGAGGTCGACCAAAGCAGGATACCTTTCCTCTTCCCTACAGCACACATAACATGAGCGTTTGAACAGGTCTACAACTGACCAAATATACGTCTCTATGACCATCTCAATCAGCATCACCAGCATCAGCCAACAATATGACAGTTACACAGAGTAGATAACAGCTGGATCTGCCATATTCACAGCATTTGTCTGGCTTTTTGAAGAGTACACTCATCCTCAGCTGTGGAACAATGCTTACCACACTACATCACCCATAATCCATCACTGAGACATAATGCAAAAGATGCAGTAGCAAGAAAGTGGTGCAGTAACAAGAGATTCTAAAAATAGAAAACTGAATAAAAACTACAGAAAATGTAAAGACGTGATGAAGCACCACAGAGGATGGCTGTCAAGAGATGAGTAAAGATTACAGAAACAAGTTTTAAAAAGGCTTAGAAACCAATACTTTGATCTGAGTAACAAGTGTTTTAATGGTTTGTCTTGATGTGGCATTGGATATTGAATTATGAAAACAACAGTTCCTTTGGTTTAGAAGAACAAAGCAGTCTCTGAGAGACAGAAGAAATCTGTTACTCACCAGGTCGTGGTTTGTAGAGTTGGAATCATCTTCAGGGAAAGGGACATAGACAGCTAAGGCCATGCAGTTGGCAAAAATAGCAATTAATATAAAGATATCAAATGGCCTGGAGGAAAATGTTAAGGAGAAAACAAACAGTAATGGTTATAGTAATTACTTATCAGAATGAGTTGCTAAATTTGTACATAAATGTATTATGTGTAAAGGATACTTCCACTCCACCAGGCTGATGCAGGCCCTGCGTATGGGGTTGTTGAGGTTGAGGCAGAAAAGTGCTCGGGGCGGCCTGCTGTTGGCGTTACTGCCCTGCTTCTTGCTTTTGGCATACTGCTGCCTCTTCTTCTGTGCCAGAGCACCCACTGGGAGGATGCTGGACACATGGGCAGGGGCAGGTGCAGGCGGTGGTGGAGGGGCCGGAGCGGGGGCCGGTGTAGAGGTGGGCGGGGCTGTGGGGGCCACAGAGGTGGGGTCTGGGGCTGGCCCGTTGGCGCTCATGGTGTTGGTGTGGTTCGATGAGGGGCATCCAGCAGCATGGACCCGCCGGGGCACAGAGATGGGTGAGAGTGGAGCACTGCTGTCTGATCAAAGTGCTGGCACGTTACCAGGGCCTCAACCTCAGTGACTGTCAGCATAATGTGCTTCTGAGAAAACAAATATGAAGACCAGTTAGTGAATGTCATTGATTTTAGTCACATTTATTTAAATGTTTAATTTAGTATGCATGTATAGAAATTATATGAGAACTCTCCTCGTGTGCACAACAACGTGTGGCTGCCACAAGCAGAGCCATTATAGTAGCAGGACAAATGACATTCAGGTCACTCTAAATGACAAAGCAGAGTAGTGTAAAAGCTGAGCTGCCACTGTCAGGCATCACTCCACACTGTCATCACTGAAAGTCCTTGAACTGCATCAGGCCCACAGTAACAAACACAAAAGGTCACACTTCCCTGGTGACTGGGAAATTATCTTTATGTTCCCAGACAGAAAAATAAACGTTTTGTATTTTATTGTAAGAAAACACTCACACAACAGCCCCTCGTCCCCTTTGTGCTGCTGTGATGCTGCTCTCAAGTAGCTGACTGACGCGCGACAAACACCGACAGAACAAAGCAAATTAAAAGCCTTTTTCCAAAACACTTGAGCAGCTGAATGGGCAGCGTCCACGCGCTTCTAAGATGATCATAAGCGCGCATTTCCAATGAGTGACTCGTGACAAATTAAACACCATCATACGTCCTCGCATTTCTCCTTGGACGCCACCAAGGTAATGCGTAACCCCCTCTCCTCCTCCTCTCCTCTCAGCAGCCGGGGGAAGGCAGTGTCCCCCGGGCTCCGTCAGGCGCTCCTCGCTCTCAGTAAAAACCTAAATGTCTTGACATGCGACCCCGATCACTGAGCTGGTCAGATATAATGCGGTCTTCCACCTGACATCTTAGATGTAGGTAGGCTTCAGTCTTCTCGGCGTAGCCAGTTTCTTCTCAACCTTCTTCGTGACAATTAGCTCCCCCTCCACCAAACGAAAGCCGCAAAGCTCATCAGCGTCGAGAGCAAAGTGGCCATTAATATCGCCCGTCGCTTGACAAGAATGATTAAAAGCACAATGTAGTCAGCGCAGAGAAAAACGCTGCTAGGCTAAGCTAACTTCAGACCTTGTTGAGTACCTTTCCTGAAGACTCCACTGTTGGGCCGCGGTCTTCTTCTCTCGGTGACTCTCGTCTACAAGAGGAGGGGGACAGATCCGAGGTACAATCTTAACGAGCGGGGTATAAATCCTGAGGACACATCCAGAGCCTGCACCTCAGTCCAGCTCCGTCATGGTTATGTGGACAACAGGAGACTGGAGAGTGCGCACCAGACAACAGAGCATCCTCGTCCCAGGCATATCGTCACGGCGTGAGCGCACGGGGCAGGGGCAGTTCTGTGGGGCAGAGCTTTGGAGAGACCCCAGCTCATGCCTCACACCACACGGGTCAGCGTTTTAACACCTTTGTATTTTGTACCATCAATACCTCTAAACGAGTGCACCATGCTCCCGTCACGTGAAGGTCATTCAAACCACCAATCAGAGCAAGACCTCCTTATGATCACATGCTTTTCTCCCCAATGCAGAAATTGTACAGGTGCCACTGAGTCTACCTTGGCTATTATTATTAAGATACAATCTCTCTATGATTTCTAGAAGAGGTATTATGTAGACTGCTGTATCTGACTTACTTACACAATAGTCCACACAAAGGGCCACTAATTATTTTTTTTTAACAAAAAAAAATCACATTCTACATTACAAAGTTGTTGTGTGTTTGTTTTTTGTTTTTTTATCCTGGCCTATTTAAAAAACAAAACTTTATAGGCCAATAATTAGTTCAACTTTGTAAAAATTGCTAGTCAATCTAAAGACATGTGATTGCTCTTTAACACAAATATTGAAGTAAATAACTATATTATGTTGTATTTATTTACCTTTTTTTTGTGCGTGCTCTTGGTGATAGTAAGCCAACACACACTGTCCTGATCTGGTGGCAGCACACCTCACTCGTGTTACAGATGAACCATGGTCACGGGATCAGAGCATAAATATGTAAAATAACCTCTTAGCATTCCTATACTGAGAAATAAAATACAAAAGGTCCTTGTTACAGATCCCCAAGACCCAGAAGTGTTTCACGGCCACTTGCCCTGAACGTTTTTTCACACGTATCCCACCCTAATTAAAAAATCATGATCAATGGAGACAAAGGACCCTCTGAAGACCCCTTAAAATGAACAATACAAACTGCCACCATACAATGTTTTTTTTGTTTTTATAAAATGGTAACAACAATTCCTGCCCAAGATGCTCAAACTGACCCTGGCCCTTGACAAATAAAATAAATAAAGAGATAAAGCCAATCTTGAAATAGCAGTGGATTCATACACTTAAAGTTCACTTTATAATGTGGCTGGAAGTTCAATTCATTCAGGTTCTGTAAAGTATTTAGCAGCGGTGGAAGAAGTACTCAATATGTAAAAGTGCAGATACAGGATCAAAATTGTACTTAAGTAAAAGTATAAAAGTTTCCACTGTAAAATGTACTTTATGAGCAAAAAAGTAAAAGTATTTAAGAGTTTAATGTGCTGGATTTTCTTTAAATCATTTGAATCAAACCAGGTCTAAACGAGTAAACCACTAACTCGGGTCAAAACCAGGACTAAACCAGGACTAAACCAGGACTAAACCAGGACTAAACCAGGTCTAAACCAGGACTAAACCAGGTCTAAACCACAAGTATACCAGCTCTAAACCAGGTCTAAACCAGGACTAAACCTGGTCTAAACCACAACTAAACCACGAGTATACCATGTCTAAATCAGGTCTTAACCACAACTAAACCACAAGTATACCAGGTCTAAACCAGGTCTAAACCAGGTCTAAACCAGGACTAAACCTGGTCTAAACCACAAGTATACCAGGTATAAACCAGGACTAAACCTGGTCTAAAACAGGTCTAAACGAGTAAACCACTAACTCAGGACTAAACCAGGTCTAAACCACAACTGTGGTAAAGAGGCAAAAAAGGCACGCACATCCCAATTCTCAGTCAGCGTGCTAGATCAAAAAGATACGAGTATTAGAAAGAGTCAACGTCTGATGAAGGGCTGACGCCCGAAACGTTACACTTGTGGTGCCAAATAAATGGTGAGCTTACTGCAGCTTGTGCGGATCTTTGACTCTTTCTAAACCACAACTGTGCCAGGTCAAAACCAGGACTAAACCAGGTCTGAGCTAGGTCTAAACCAGGACTAAACTAGGTCTAAACCAGGATTAAAACCAGGACTAAACCAGGTCTAAACCAGGACTAAACCAGGTCTAAACTAGGTCTAAACCAGGTCTAAACTTGGTCTAAACCAAGAGTCTCATTGGTTTTACTCTCCTCAAGTTTCCTCATAATTAGTGGGTGCAAAATATTAACAGAATTAGCTGTTTACTAACTTTTAAAACTTCTCCAAAGTTTCCTCCTGCTGTAATATTCTGTCTGATCTCAACACTGCTTTGTACAGTAG